>WYDF02273816.1:0-17786 GCA_009867245.2 Adranes taylori | reverse complement strand
TGCACTACATTTGTATGACAAGAACTCGGAGTTCTAAGGAAATTTTTAGAACCGGCAGAACTAATTCCGAATTTAAAATGGACTTAATTGATATAATACGCGAATAGGAAATTATTACTGATAGGGTAATTCAGAATATTCTGAACCGCGTAGGTGATAATATACATACTGCGCATGCTTACAGTCACTGAACTGTTTCGGAATTGTAACCATGAACAATGATAATATTCAATCTATTATATTTTGGAAAAATTTACGTCTATGTTTATTTTATTCTAGTAGAGCACCAAAAAATAACATTATAGTTTTTTAATGTTATTTATTTATAACCATAAAAACCTTTAAGGGCAACATTCGGTTACAAAAGTAATTAAAATAACATGTTTACAATTTTATGACTTTAAAGATACCGGACATGTGTAAAAACCAAAAAAAGTGAAACAATAAAGTAAAGCAACTGTATATATGCAAAATTAAAACGTAAACACTGAAAAATAAGAATATTATACAAGAATACAAGAGATACAATATATCAAAATATATATAGATTGTGACTTGTGTTTGGCATAATAGTATGTATATCAAATATATATAGGGAGCAACTCGTCTTGCAAGAAGGTAGATCTTACTGGTAGATGATTTTACACCGTTTGTTAGTTTGTTGTAATTTATGGTTGCATTGTGTATTATCTATATGATTTCTTCCTGGATTTCTTGTGTTTGGCATAATATGATATTGAGCTTATCTGGTGTTGTCGCCGTTTGTTCTTAGTTGTATATCAGTTTTAAAGAAGACTTTTGTACATGTTTTTATTGTTTCTATATATGTTATTTCTCGGATGTTTGTTAATATTTTAAAAGTTGACATTTTAAATAAAAATTAATGTTTTATCACTGCTAAATAAAAAAAACACTTTTTAGTTCAATTTAGGTGAAAATTTGACAACATGGCTATTACAACTTTTCGCCATTTTGTATTCGATTTCGTTGTTCGGCGTCCCTTCTATTGCGGGGTACTGTAGAAAATATATTTTTTGCCATTAAATCTGTTTCAAATATAACAATATCTTTATAATAGCGCTAGAAAATATTTTGCTTTGTAATTGTAAGTGTTTGTGCATCATGTTAGCTTTATTGAATTAAAATTTGTGTATATTTAAGATTCTTGACGACCGCCATGTTTGGGTTTCAAAACGTTGAAAACTTGTAAATCGACTTTAAGTGCGAATTAATATATTTATATACGGTTGTATTATATAAAATAGGTAAAATGGCTAGTGATCAGTTTTCGTTAGCATGGGACAATTTCCATCAAAATATGAGTAATGGCTTGCATACTATGTATGAAAATGAAGAATTGGTTGATGTAACTATAGCCGTAGAGGGCCATCAGTTGAAAGCTCATAAAATGGTTTTATCAGTGTGTAGTCCGTACTTTCATAAAATATTTAGTTCAAATCCGTGTAAGCATCCCGTTGTTTTCATGCGAGACGTTACATACCAAATTATGAGTGATTTATTAGTATTTATGTATCAAGGTGAAGTGCAAGTAAATCAAGAAAACTTGGCGTCGTTTATTAAGACTGCAGAATCATTGCAAATAAAAGGACTAGCCGGTGACGTAAGTTTATGTTTTTCACCCTAAATGCTATTTTATAAGTTATTTTGATATTTGATATATTTGTAATTTACTTATTTATTGCTGTTTTATTATCATTTCACACGATTATTGGATTGACTACGGTTTATGGACATTAATCATACGATAAAGTACTCTTCGTAAAAGCAATGTATACAAACAACATTATTGCATCTGGATTATCATGCATATGGGGGGTGACGGTGCAGTTTAAGTGGTTAGTAACTATAAACTATTAAAATGCAATATACCAAAATAATTATATTAAAATCTGAATAATTTGAGATGGGAAAGTTTTTATCTGGGAATTATTGATACTAAAATTTAATTCGTAGTTTCCTTATGGAATACATATTTTTTCATTGAATTTTTAACGTCTGCTATTACTGCTATGTACGATCTAGCAAACCCATGATCACATTGTGACATATGAACTACTAAAAGTACATCACATATTGATATGTTAACGCGATTTTTAATATTTAAACGCTATGGATTGAAATATCCCGCATCTCAAAGTATTTGGATTGTAATGCAGATTTGTTTTGGTATATTGCATTTTCATAGAAAAGATGTATTTACTAACTATCTAAAGTGCACCGTCGCCCTTATAAATTTAAGAGCGCTTAAATTTTCGGTTTCAATTTTAGGACGCTTAAACTTTTCAACTAAAATTCTCTTAACATGAAAATTGATATGAAAAATAGTCTGTGTAATATATTTGTACTCTCTCGATCTTTTTATAGAGCGAATTTCTTGATGAGACATCATCAGAAGAATTTAGTCAGATTCGCCACCAGAAACAAACATCGTCACCTCCACATCATATTATCCATCGTCCTGTGCACCATCGAAGAATCATTGATTCATCGCCCTCTAGTAGTACCACATTCCAAATGGGAACGAAACGTTTTATAACACCACAACATTCTTTACATCAACCATTACAAACTAAACGGCCCAAACTGAGTGCAGCAAGTCCGATTGTTGTGGGCGGTCAAAAAATGGCCGGCGGTGGACAGGTGACAGTGCTTGGAAGGAGCGGTGGAGCACACGCTGAACAGGTTAGTTTAGTTTTACTAGTCATAATGGGGCTACTGCTCTTTCAATATCAATATCCTCAGTATACCACTTTCTCTATTTTTTGTAGTTTTCATGCTGAAGCAAATAATAAATATCAATAAGATTTGATAAATAAAGAGCACGACGTTTTAGATTTCGACAAGAATAATTTTTTGGTATAGGTTTATTTTTTTGTACATATGTAATAAAACATCAAGTACAATATCGTGGGAACTTGGAAAGTAATTCTGCACTTTCTTTTGGAAGGTATCAAAACGTGCCCTTATCAAATAATTCAAGTTGGCATAAAAAACTACTCTAGATTACCAGTATTAGTCAGAATTCCCTTAGTTTTTTGCAACTTGTATAATTATATCAGGCAAACGCACAGACAGAAGCGCTTTAAAGTTTTGAAGATTTTGACAGGGTGATTTCGTGGTGGAATTGCAGATAATATAATTTTTTGTTGTTAAGTTGAAACCATATCCATCATTACCAGAGGAAAATGAGCAATGTGTGGTATGCCTTGAGGTTCCCCAACGCAAGTATAACACACTTTGTGGTGCTCTAGGCTTTGGTTTTGGTTACGCAGTTTTATGCCAAGGTCACTCGGTTTTATAAAGGTCAGTGTTTTCTTTACAAAATCAGGAACGCTTTTTTGTGTTTTCCTATGACTTAAACACTAATGTAATAAAAAAAATCTGAAGACTTGTTCAATATATAGTTTCTGTCAGATCAATCGCACTATCAACATCGTAAAATTGTTACATTGTCTCCTACTTCTTCGTTCAAACGCCGTGGCCGACGGGTGGTGACTACGGTGGAAGTTGACGTTGAATAGGGCAATCTTCTAATCTCTCCTACTACTAACCATCAAGACCGGCACTATTACCTATCTTTCGTTGTTTGAAGGTGTCTAATCGATCTTTATATTACCTGATCTTCTACAAAAGAACAGAAAGTGTTGTGTAAATTTATTGTATTTACTCTTTGAATTTAAGTTCGAATATTACAAAAATGAAATAAGATTCTTGATTGGTACCTGACGGATTTTTTTCTCATTACCTTTTCCGACATTGCCACCCGGAAAGTATCACAGATCTGTGTTATTAGTATCATAATAATTAGTGCTGGAAACATTGAAATTCGAGGAATAGTATAATCGCTGAGTATTGATTGGCAAAGTAATATTGCAATAAATTACTGGATGTTATTATCAAGTTGTGTTAAATGAATTGGTTTATTATTTATCTGTCTTTCTTGTTAACCTTCATTCGAGTGTCCCCTGGTGTAGTTCAAGTGGGCGCGCGACGGTAGCTTACCCTCTCTCTGATTTCAAGTTATTTTTCTCTAAAAATTAGAATCAATTTTATAAAAGAAAATATTTAACAATAGAAAAATGTATTTAAACAATACAGTACAATATGGGTCATTCCATGCCAAATCAATCGACAATCACTCAACCTGACCATCTTCAATTTTTATGAAAATGTCATGGATTAGTTTCTCCAATGATATGAATGAGAATATATTTTTAGAATTTTTTTATCTTATTTTAAAGGGAATTTCATAAGGTTTAATATGATATGGTACACATGAACATGTTTGGTGAAAAACGTTTTTTTTATCTTTTTAAGATTATATTTTAATTTTTTTTAAATGTACGTTTCTTGTTGTTTTATAAGCTTTAAGTCATAAAATGTACAGAGTAGGATCCTCCATGACATGAGATATCACAAAATAAGTTTATTAAAGAAAATGAAAAAATAGATTTTTTTTAAGTTAGCGCATTTAAATATTTTTCAAAAAATATATGTTCTGTAAATGTATTCACAAATGTATCAAAAGCGTCGTTTGTTTGGATTCACCTCATTTTGATTTGTTAGGAAGGGAACGAATTTTGGGAAGGGAACGATTTTGTGCTCGCAAGTTTTCTTTCTTTAGTTCATAGCCAGGCTAGAAAGATAGTTCCGTCTCACAAAGCTTTCTAAGTGATTATTCATCTGGTAAATTCTCTTGCAATTTATTCCAGTAATGTATAGATATCTGAAGAAAATTGTCATTGGTCACCTTTGGTGTGGACTTCCTTGATATAAGATCAATTGTTCAACACTAGCTTTTGTGGCTTTATAATCTATTATATAACGCCACAAATCTAGTTTGATATATTTGAACCTTTGAATAAGATTCACTTGATTTAAATCACGAGCTCTGAACATAAATCTCAAATCGACAATGTTGGTGTTTTATAACACTTCTTACATAGAATCACATTGATCTGTTTGAGACAAGTGCTTCCAATCGAGCACAATAATTGAAATTTTCAATGCTCTGTTAATTATTTCAATGTTTTTAGGACTTTATTTATTTTGGATTTATTTTATTTTATAATCATTGTAGTTGTATTGCAAGTATCTACCAAATAATTTTGGAACTCAGTTTGCAATAAAATCACCTACTCCCCAGACACACTAAACTGCAACTGAAATATTCAATACTGGAGGGAATTGTGTTATGTTTTTAATAGGCCTATTATTTTCTGAATAAAAGTATAATTTATTACTTCATCAAATCATTTTCAAATTTGGTTTATAACCTTTGACATCATTTATAGACCACTGGTGTCTACTAACCACATTAGATTTTTATTCAAAGTTAAGTTCAGAATGAGTAACTTATTTGTGCGTATAAATCGCTGATAGGGTATCAAGCACTGAAACAACTCTAGCAACTTTCAAGAATATAATTTTAAAAATCGTATAGAAGTACTTGCATCAAAATTTTATAAGTATTTGGCAGTATATTATCAAATAATTATCCCAGAAAAAATCGGCTACTTTATAGACAGCCGCCATCAATTTTTGATAGTTGCTTGTTAATTCATTGTTGTGACGAAGATAAAAGCGACGTTGCATTAACAGATATTTGAGGACAGTAGATGGTACTCTACCAACTGTTACACCTCACTCCTAGATGTATGCGGGGTTCTACTGGGATCAGAGGTTGGATATTCCTACTACTATAATTAAGAGTCACCTATATAATAATAAATCTATATTTACCTAATGTAAGCAGTCCTAATGCCCGTAACGCAGACTCCAGATGCTATCTTTAGATTACTATAATTTTAATTCAAACCTCCGCCTGAAACCCTTTCTATCTCAGTACTAATCAACCGACTCTCGCCGCTCGTGTTACTCGCTCGATTCCCCATTAACTCCTCAAAGCTTTTGCTGCTATTTTCGTAATTACTCTTTATCTCCCATAATCCATGTTGTATATATGTTTTTCCAATGTTGAACATATGCGACAATATCTTCTTCACATCATAATACTACTGAAAAATGTATATATTCTTTATCAAAAAAAAGGCTCCCCATTTTTACTTCAAATTTCCCAAATATCAAGAAAAGCGGCAGAATGAGAAATATAATATTTTTTTGACAGCCCCAACATTTTTTTAATATTCTGGGTTATTATTTTTTTCATTTATCTCCAATTCTTCATATCTAGGACCCAAATACTTCCTCCAATTTTCTGCTGTAATACTTTCATCTATGTTTCACTCCCTCATATTCCTTCACCCAATGCTCTCATGTTTGTTCACCCTTCATACAAAACACATCATACTTGCTTCCAGACACATGTTTACCAACTTTCGTTCGTATCAGTGATCCTTCATACATTCTTCTTATCACCCTCCTCATTCTTTGCGATAATCCTAGTTTCGTTCTCCCATACTCTCATCCTCACCAAGTTATGAAACGCAGATCAATAAACGTCTCCCCTCTCACCATCATTAATACTCTCTATTTGTCCTATCATATAATCCATTTATTTCCCATTTACCCTTCAACCGAAAATGGTCAGAGTAACATCTGGTAACAACTTTAATGCTTATAGACATGTCTTTCGCTCCATCAAGAAGTAGTCATTTACGGATCTTCCTCCTTTCCTCTTGTATGCTAACTCCCATTACCAAGCGCCCTCCATACATCCATACCCCACCACTATTCCTTCTTCATACGTACATTATCCTCATCTATTATCGCATTAAAATCTCCAATTATAATTATCATATCTACCTCTTCCCCATTTTTGCAATAACTTATCTCATTTTCTTCAATAAAAAAAAAATGCAATCATTTCTCACATTCACAATTAAAAATAATCATCTACTCTCTTTTATCCGTTATATATTTGCTTGCCAGCCTTCTCCACTCACATACATTCCTCTTTTATCTCCATTTTTATGTCAGTAATTATTCCCCCATGCGCTCTTCTCTTACATTCACCCGACAAGTCTCCACTCCGTCTGTTTAAGTTCTGGTCTCCTCCCCCATCTGCTTGTCTCCATAAACTTCTACATTTTTTCCCTTCGTCGTTTCCACGCTCCATTTTTCTCCTTCCCCGTCTAACTCAATTAATATACTTTTAGCTACATTTAGTATAATCATTGACCACTTATTTTGTTACCAATCTGCTGAAGTACAACAAACAAAATTCTGGGTGCTTCCTATTTTAAAAATGCTTTCTACTAAAAGCACTTAACTTTTTTGTGAGCCCCTTTTTTACTGTTCCATATGGAGAAACTTATACAAGGTTTGACAACAATGAAAACTATTGACAAGTATCTGGAGATATTATCTGGAGGTTAAATATTGCGGAAAGGTGACAAAAATCTTAGTTACACTAATCGTTGCCTAGTTAATTAATGTTTACTAATTTGGATTGATTGGCCTGGTTTGAGAAGCCTGTATGGCTTCTCAATTCTCTTTAAAAGTCAACATTTGTGCTCGATGTACAAATATTTTTTGCGTATTCGATTTTTCCTGGGAAGTTACAATTAATAGTCATAACATTATTAGCTAGAAATAATTTTTTGATGCACTTTTCGTGATGTTTTGGACGATTATGAAAAAGTTCTGGTATAGTTAACCACATGAATTTTTTTTGTCATTCACATGGCTTGTCAAAAAATTCCCCTATCATGTTTTTTTTCTTCTAACAAACTTTTTTTCAGCTTCTTGCATTCTTTCAGCGCTTGTACCTAAACTTGGAAAATAAAATTAATTTATTTGAAATTAAAGCGTTTAATTTATTTGTTGTTAGTTGCTTTTTCCAGAGATTTTCTTAGCTCTTTAGTGCAAAAGTTTATTTGTGCAAGAAAATGTTAAACGGTAAGTAATATATTATTTATATATATATGACATTATATTTTCAAACATTTCAGTTAACATTGAAAAAGGTTGCGAATTAATTGTCTAAGAGTTTCTTCTGATGCAAGCAGTTAATCAAAGATTAGTTTGAACATTCTCTGTTGCATCAACTTGAGTTTTCTAACATGGCGACCAAATTCTCCCAATGTTTCAAATGCGGCATGTACATGATTAAAAGAGCACACTGTAACTTTGCCAACACTGTATGAAGGATAATGGATATGAAGGATCTTTTTATTTTTAATATGATCTGTGTGCAAAGTTGTGGATGATAACTAGCCGATGAACCCTCTCAGCAGCCTTAAATTCGTTTCTATTTAGTATATCCCATAAAATAACATTGACTAATTTGTATTCTTAATTTATTCCTTTCACGGAAACAGGTGTTTCGAAAAATCAGGATATATGAATTCGTGTTTCTGGTGACCATTTCCTCTATTGTATTGCAATACTCCTCATAGATTTCTAACAGATAATTTCGAAGGATATAAATGCTATCAATAACACAGGCCAACAGTTGTTTTGGCTGTTGTTTAGAGTTGATTTCATATGAATTTGATGTCCTGAATTCAAATAGGGCATTAGTTTTTGTCTAGAAGCTCAATTTATAAGATATCATATTTTGGTTAAATATACGTTACATCAGCGTTTATCAACCTTTTTTGGGCCACGGAAAACATTATTTTTTGAATATTTTTTTTAATGCGAACATGTAAAATTTCTCCGCGCAATTGAGAAACGCTGAGTTACACTTTTTAAACTCCAGCAGTAATCTGCTATCATGTGCATGTCCCGTCTTCCTTGGTAGCGGTTCTGCGTAGTTTTAATATCCTCCATAGTTTCAATGGCAATAAATGATGTCCAGGTTTTCTGCTTAGCTCATTAGTCGAATTTAGGAAGGCAGGTTCCTTAATAACTTGTCTTATTTGTGGGCCATCAAATATTCCTGCTTTAATTTATTCCGTACTCAACTGAGGCATTTTTTTCAGGAAGCAGGAGCCTTTAGAAACTGTTTCGTAAGTTCCAGCTTAATACAGTGGAGGAAAGATGATAACTAACGGATAGTTAATGACATTCTTTTCCTAACGTCGCATGTTTTCTCTCTTAGGAGCTCTTCTGGCCCAATGGTATGTTTTATCTCTGTTGTCCCAGAGGCACAAGAATCAAGGATATTTGGTGTAGCCACAATGTCTGAATTTTTTTTCTTAACACGTGACATGAGGTAGCCTCGAATTGTATCAAGTATTAGCGTAGGGCAAGTGTTTTTCAGAGTCAGAGAACCGGTTTCCCCATATTTCGTCGTTTTCTCCATAGTTCAATCAATCAGTCTTAATACCAATTCCTCTGCATTCAACCTTTTCCTTGGGCCCGAGAGATGATTCCTGGGTGCAGCTTTTCTTTGGCTATTGTTTTATGGATCAATATAACGTAAGGTCGAAGTTGTTGTTCTTTAGTAGAAACAGCAAGCATAATAGTAATTCTGGACTGTTTGTAACCAGTTGATTTTAATAAGACCGTTTTTTCACCTTTCTTATTTACCGTAAGGTTGGGAGGCATGTCAAAATACACTGGTGTTTGGTCTACATTTCCCATGTTTCCAAACTTGTAGTTGTGCTTGTTGCGTAATGATATAACGTGCCGCTGATAAGCGAACATTTTTTCACCAAAGTCGCCAGAAAGTTTTTGCGCGAGAGTTGTTCGCCGTCGTAGTGATAAACCGTTCCGTTTCATCATTCTTCTACACCAACCCATTCTTGCTTTTAAGTCGTTTATAATTATTCGGTAAATTTTCTCTACAGAGGCGCATGCTTATTTCTGCGACTCCGTATTTCCTTGAAGCTCTCAAGTTGTTCGTTCTCTCTGTCTCGTTTGCAACCATAACTTTAAAATTCATATCGTAGGTTCTCCTGGTACTTTTATTTATTTGTCTCTTTGATGAGCATTTTTTCTCAACACTACTATTATTCCTCGCATTTTTTTATGGGTAATCAAGAATGAAATAAGAAACCGTCCCGAGACCAAACATACAAATTATAACAGTTGCGAGAGACGTGGAATATAAATCGAAATTTCTCTAATGTGGCTTGGGTACAGATGTGACCGTCACGTTATACCGAGCCTCTCATAAACATTTACGGCTTGTAGATTCTCCGTAACCTCATCATTAGGAGGGTACTAAAAATACATTCTTTTATTGTAAGGAACTATTTCTTTATTTATAATTGAGGAATCATATTATCTATCTTTTTCTTGGCGTTTTGGCGCCTCTGTTGTCTCGGCGGGTTCATGACAAGCAGGTCGGGTGGAGGAATAGGCCTTCTAATAAGAAGAGCTGTTACATTTCATTACCTGGACCAAGAATTTAGCGCAAGTCAATTTTTTAACAGGAACTAATTAGTCAAAAAATATCGTATTCGGGCTAATGCGGTAATAATATATACTTTCTTTTTTTGAATATTTACAATATAAACAATACAATTTTAGAACAAATAGCACGTCTAAAATGAATTTGAGGCAACACCCTATTTATTTATAATTGTCGGATAAGTGAAAAAAAATGTGAAGGTTGAGGAAAAGTCGCGTGTGTGATTGGTGGATTAAATGTAGAGAGAAGGTGAAAAGGTGAATAGGAGGATTGGATAGTCGACGGATAGATGGTCTGAGAAGATGATTGGATGTGGTGATGTGAGTGAGATTATGGATAGTATGAGGAATGTGCAAATGCAAGAGAAAATAAAAGTAGGTATAATAGTAAGTATATGTTGTTTATGAATGAGGAGAGTATGGGTAAGTATTTAGCATGAAGATTATGCATGAGAGAAAAAAGAATGCTTGCAAGGTGAGGAGGGTGAAAATAAGTATTGAAACAGCAGAAAAGAATGTGTAAGTATGAGGAAAGAAAGAAGAAAAATGGAATAATTGGATGAATGAGTGTGAGGGGATTGAATGGAGTGAGAAAGAAAAGGGGTTGGAAACTGGAGAGTAAGTTTGGGAAAGGAGGGGAAGGATTTACAAATAATGAAAAGAATTATGATTGATATAAGTAAAAGCAGGTAATAGAAAAAAGAAGGGATAGAAGGAGAGGTGATTAAAAACAAGAACTAGGAATGAAAGACAGGTGGTGAGTTTGATGGATAGTGGGTATGGGAGATATTTTGGAAGAAGGGAAGTGTTATAAGGAATGGGATAAGGGGAGCGGAGGTGAAGGAAGGGATGAGTGAATGATGTATGTGGAGAGTAGGAGGAGTTAAGAGAAATAGCCTTCCCTTCTCACATTATTTTGAGCGGAAATATTTTTCTGAATTAGCCCTTTGCGGCCACAACCATGTATCTTAGTTGCTATTCATTTTCAAAATATGTACAGCAGATTTTTAATTTTTATTTTATATATTTAAGCCATATAATCAATTTTTAGTTTATTAAAACATATGTTTATTATAACAAAGCCTTCCCTTCTCCCTCGAGGAAGGAATTTAAACTTGGTTTTTGTTTCATTGTTATTGTTATATTAAGTGTATTAGGATTGTATTAGGTTTATGCCAATAAGGGTACATTTATTTATTAATACGAGGCCTGTTTTCTTTCCGCTGAGCCTATCTAATAGACTATAATATTTTGAAACAAATCATGAGTGACACTTTAACGCAGTTGTTTACATAATTTTATAGTAATCCGTTCTCTAAGAAATGATGTAATTGAAGATGGAGCATGATCAAGCTCTGTGATTTTACAATTTTTAACGAAGTGCATCGAATGCTTGATGATATGCCGTGTTTCTTAAATATTGTAAATTCGAGGTGTGATCATTATAATTGTTCCCCAATCTTTATTTATTCCTCAATGTTCACATTGCCCCCTTTAAAATAATCCCCATTGGACATAATACAATTCTTCTAGCTTTTTTCAACTCTTCGAAGGAAGTCAGAAATTACACTTTTGATATGGCGTTTAATTGTTTTCGCGATTCTGTCTTGATCTTATGAATATTGACAAAACATCGTCATTTCATGGTCATGGTCCCTTGTTTTTTTTTCTTCAAAAATTCTCGAACAAGCAACAAAGTGCGCGCATGTGCATTATCATGGTGCAATCGCCAGGAGTTGTTTCGCCACAAATTCGGCCGTTTTCTTTGAATCTCTTCACGTAAACGGCGTTAAACATCTAAGTATTGACTGTATGATCTGGTGCCAAGAAATGGTAGACTATGCCATTGATGTCGAAGAAAACTGAGTAGAACCTTCACATTCAAGCGCGCGACCTTTTTTCGCTCCGTGTTCTTCCGAAAGGTTTCAATGGAATGATTAGGTCTTAGTTTGGACATCATATCCAGACACCCATGTTTCGTCGCCAGTTATGATTTCTTTGAGCCATTCTGGATTGGCGTTGATTTCATTAAGGAGCTCCTGAGCAGCGACAATTCGACACTGCTTTTGATCGAATTAGTATTAGTATTCTTAAAGCAGCGTAGGTAACAGAGTTGATAAGAGTTGCTACTGCATCTCTCACTGCATCAACAGTTTCAATAGGTACAGTTCAGTCCGTTCTTAAACTTGTTT
The DNA here is from genome assembly GCA_009867245.2 of Adranes taylori. Classification (NCBI taxonomy): domain Eukaryota; kingdom Metazoa; phylum Arthropoda; class Insecta; order Coleoptera; family Staphylinidae; genus Adranes; species Adranes taylori. The sequence goes on along the minus strand of WYDF02273816.1, from coordinate 5,310 downwards.
CCCGATGTGGCATTAACAACGTCCACTGGCAATGAGTCCTATTCTGTGCTTCTATTCTGTTGGTGATAAAGTGTCAACAGAATTCGCTACTTAGTTTGTGACTGTGGCCACACAAGTGTGTGTTTGTGTTGTTCCTGAATATGCCCTCCAGGTTTCAGCTGTAATGCCTTAAGTTCTTCGCTCTACTAGGGATGAAAGCTTCAGGATTGTTAATCTCCCTTCACAAGACAGATTCCTAATCTCAGCAGGAAGTTTAATCTCTTGCATGAAATATGGATTCGCAATTGATATTGAACTCATTTTGGAGCTTAGGGTACTCTCACTTTGGGTACTGTGGAACAAATTCTGCTGCCACAACATCTAAAATATAAGCTCGATATGAACCAAATGCAATGCCAACATCTTCAGTAACTTCTTTGATAGTGATTCGGCAGTTGTCCATAATTATTTTCGTCACTTTTCCGATGTTATTATCAGTTATTGATGTGTTAGGACGCCCAAGACGCTCGTCATCTTCAACATTTTTGTGGCCCTCTTGGAAGCGCTTGCACCACTTGTTTTACTCATTTGTACAAAAGCTTGTTTTATTCATAGAAGAATTACAAAAAGCAACATTTAGCATGTTCAGCACTGTTAACACAAAACTTAATGCAAATCCTTGCAAACACAAGTAATCTTATTGTCAGCTAGCAATAAACTAAATTACCAATATGGTTGAAGTTGTCAACATACTTTTGGAGAAATATCTACCAACCAAACAACAAAAATTTGACAGACGTCTACAACACGCGAAATTTAAAAATTCTGCGTATTGTCTTATCATTGAGCCCTCCAGCCAAATTCGTCAATTATCGAAAAAAATGTATCTTATTCGAGATGTGATTGAAGAGGGTTGGAATCTTACTATCAGAATTAATTAAGTAATTTAAAAAGATTGGATAAGGAATTGACACGTTTACACAACGATTCGGTTGCTTTTTAACACGATAACAGTGCGAGATGATGCAGATGGCGTTGTTAATGGATCGTCTCATTACAGGTGATGAACGTAGTATACTGGTAGCATCTCGAAAAAAAAAACATAACAATCGGCTGGTTATGAGTCGGCTCCAACAAAATTGATCGTGAAAAGTGCCCAAACAAATATGGCCGCAACATGTTTTTGAATTATTGGACATATTTCCATGATAGCAGTTGATCTTCATAATCCATTAATGATGAATGATACAATATCCAAGAGGACTTTTCTTCATATTTCCAGAAGGTTAAGGAACATGTTTTGGAGATTTGTTTTCACGCTTGCAGAAAATGCTGTGACTGAAGGCGAATGTTTTGAAAAATTATAAATAAATGTGTTTTGTCAATTAAATGTGTATTATTTTACTACGCTTAGCGGAAAGAACAGCACTCGTACTATTTGAGGAAAGGTTATCTGATGTTTTATAAAGTTCTTGATCGTGGTATATCGAAGCTTTCGTTCGAGCTAATCTAATGAAATTGTATAGGAGTGGCTTTAGCGAGGATTTACTGGGTTTGTAGTTTTTTGTTAACATGTGTTATTTTGCGTCGGACAAAATCGTGTCACCTTTGACGTGCTTCAATGTACTCATTAGTTCCTATTGCTTTTCAACCATTTTATAAACGACATGCCATGTGTATACTGTTGGCTAGAATTTCCTAAATTCATGTTTGTGTATACACTTTGTTTCGTGTATTGTAAGATGTAGATTATAGCTTTTCCTGTTTTCTACATAATTTGTTCTTGTAGTTGAGTTTCCTGTGAAGTTAATGTTAAAGTCATCCACCAGAAATATTATTGTATTGTTAAACTTACAATATCAGCTAATATTGTTTCCACTATTTTCCAATTAGATTGTTTCCCGTAATGACATATTATCTGTTTGTTAATGAATGTTTCATACAGATTTTTTTTTAATGTAATACAATGCAATCATTCAAAATTTTTATAATGCTCTATCCATGTATTATTTAGTAAAATATTTGTACTTATTCAATGTTTTATATATATATTTTTAGGTGGTGAAAACGTCAAGTAAAGCACGTAAAACCTTCTCGGACGTTTGGAAGTTTTTTAGTAAGCAAAACGATTCAAGCGAAATAGCAAGTTGTAGTTTTTGTAAAGTAAAGCTAAGTTACAAATCTACTAGTAATAATTTGAGAAGGCACTTGAAACGTAAACATCGTTGCCAATGGTTAGCGCATCTTAAGCAAGAACCTTTCAAATGTCTAGGAAGATGTAAAGGAAAATGCCAAGAAGATGCTGATGATGTTCAAATAAGTTTAGCTGATACTGGTGAGGAAATGAATATATCTCCTATTGCGACGGAACATGAGGATGTCAAATTTATTGATGTCAATGCGATGGAACAAAATGATGATAAATTTAATGAGAGTGAGGAAAATGATGTCAAATTTAATATAACGGAGCAAAGTGATTCCAATTTTAATGAGATGGAGCAAAACAATGCCAGTTATAATGCGACTGAGGAAAGTGATGTTAGCTTTAGTACGACAGACGTGGAACAATCTTCAACCACACTCCAAACCAATGTAAGCATATTTTTAATTTATGGGAGATTTATTCCGAAATACTTTAGTTTTTTCAGTTTGCTTAAGATTTATATATTTTTATGCAGTTATGATTAGACTTATGATTATTCTTATTAATATAATGTAACCATTTAAACACTTCTTTTCAGATTTAAATTTAATATTGTAATACTCTAAATAATTAAACAAGAAAGAATTCCAAACACTCCATTTTAATTGATTTGTAAGATGTTAAAAACGTAATAAATTAACAATTGTTGACATGTTTCGGTATAACGATCATCCCTTCGTCAGAACTTTTTCCAATGTGTTTGTCACATCACATTTTTTAAATTTTGAAATATATTTGTTAATTTTAAAATAATAGATAGGAGCTAATTTCGAAAATTGCAAACGATAAGGAAATTATAAGAATTAGCCTTCCAAAAATTGTGGCAAGGTGGACACGTGTTTCTGGTATAGGAGTATAGCCGCTATCAACACCTTCTCTTTTTCCAACTATAGGTGCAAGACATCATTGCATCGGGTTACGAATCGGACACTCAATCAATACGCTATAAGCCTCCGAAAATCTAATTATTATAATTCATCTCTTAAACGGAATTTGTATGAGAATTTGCATATGGCATAATGCAATGTATCATCTGTGTGTAACATGTTTGGACGAAATAACACCTTTTTATGCTTCAGATGAACTATTAAAGTGTTTATAATTAACTATTGAAGCAAGGGACTTTATCAATCAAAGTTCGCCTCGTATACACTTCTATTGGGTTCTTTTTCTGTGAAGCGACGGACCACCTTAAGATGACCAAAGTTGTTTCTACAGTGATCTTAATGGAAAGGATGCTTTAACAATCAAAGCATAACAACTGTAGTTAATGTTCAGTATTTAGTTTAACGCACTAACATGTTTTTATTAAATGAAGAAAGTATGTAGTATTTACTGTCACACAGTAAGACGATTATTAAATAGGAGCGAATTACCGAAAATTTCAAATGATAAGGAAATTATAAGAATTAGTCTTCCAAAAATTGAGGCAAGGTAGACACGTCTTTCTGGCATAATATTATAGCCGTTATCAACACCTTCTCTTTTCCAACTATAGGCGCAAGACATCATTACATCGTGTTCGAATCCGACACTCAATCAATACGCTATAAGCCTCTAAAAAAATCTAATGCTTATAATTCATCTCTTGAACGGAATTTGTATATATTAAGATGTTATATATTTATTTATTCTAATGCAGTATATTTATTTAAATGTAGTTTCAGCGAATAAATAAATATATAACATCTTAATATATGCAAATTCTCATATAAATTGCGTTCAAGAGGTGAATTATAAGAATTAGACTTTCAGGGGCTTATAGCGTATTGATTGAGTGTCGGATTCGTAATCCGATGCAATGATATATTGCGCCTATAGTTGGGTAAAGAGAAGGTATTTATATCGGCTATAATCCTATGTTATAAACACGTGTCCACCCTGCCTCAATTTTTGGAAGACTGATTCTTATAATTTTCTTATCGTTTACAATTTTCGAAATTAGCTCCTATCTATTAAGAATCATCTTACAGTGTGACGTCTTACTACATACTTCATTTTTTAAAATAATAATTTAAATTATTAAAATAGGCGTGGTCGAACTATTTGATTAATAAATGAGACCAAATCCACTTTCTTCCTGAACAATTTTGTCGGTTATGTAACCAAATCCACTTTCTTCCTGAACACTTTTGTCGGTTATGTTACATCTTCTGAGGTATATGATTAACTACAAATAGGATAACAAAAGGAAGAAATTTTATATATATATATATATATATCATTAACGGTAAACGACAAACAAGAGTGAACATGTGAACAGTTACTTATGAATTTTTAATAATACTATGATTGTAAATCGTACTGTTGATTAAAAGACTACATCTAATATGATATTAATGCAATTATATAGTAATTAAATGCTAGTTTGAACTTACAATTGTTTGATTATTCAAAACATATCTGGGCGTGTTACATTTTGGTTGTGTTTATTACTTAAAGATAAACAAAAGACTGCTGTGTGATGTTACTTGTATTTTTGCTGGAGGTTCTGTGCGGTAGCGCGCTCTATTGGTTGGTAGTTGTATTTATAGGTAGTTTATTGAAATACTCAATGCATGAATATTTTATTTTATCATTCAGATTGAATTCCATCTTTGTATTGACGTTTGTTTTTTTGATAATATTCTTTCTAGTTCTCGGATAAGTTTAGTTTATTTCCTTTATTGCATGTGTGTAATATTGACACGAAACTGTTTGGGTCGTATATATGCCTTGTAAAATTAATGTGTTTGGCGAAATTCGAATGTTTTTTGTCGTTGGTAATAGAGTCCACATGATATTCTGGCCCGCAAGAGCACGACAGTTTATACACTTCACTATTACCTACTTTTTCTTTTCTGTCCTTGTGCTTTACAACGTGGTTTCTTAACCCTCTGGTACTTGCGTTTCTCTCTGTAACGTGAGGACGCGCGTGGCGTCTGTGAGACGCCAAGCGATAATAGGTAAAAATAAGCAAAATATACGCACAAAAATATTTTAATTGTTAATAAACGAACATTAAACATATTATTCTTTACATATAGCAACATTTATAACAATATATATTCTATATTTGATATACAAAATTAAATTAAAGCTACGTATCGTCGGAACTGAATGAATCTGTTAACTGTGAATTGCTACAC
>WYDF02273805.1:0-17788 GCA_009867245.2 Adranes taylori | reverse complement strand
ATGGTTAATTTTCTTTACAATACAGTTGTTTAGCAATATCGTCGACGTTTCGGTCCCTGCATTTGGGATCCTCTTCACGATTTCGCATATTTCCTCATGAGGCCGCACCATCTTTTCAGTATAACTACATATCGTCCGTCAAACATGATCCTTGCTTCTTCAAAGAAACCCATACTTGTTACTAATAAAGTTATGAATTCCGTCTATCCATTAATTCAGCATCACCCTTGTATATGTACATGCATCTACAAAAATGTGAATATAGTGCAAGATGCGAAAATAGAGCTGGGGAATTTTATTGCGAAGGCTGGCAAAGAAGAGGCCTTTCGAGAGACAGTAGAAAAGGAGAGTATGTATGATGAGTCAAATAAAAACGGGCAAAGATTTATTGACAGGTGATTCCAGAGGAAGAAAATCAGGAAGCCTACATGGTGTTTACCAGATGGAACCATCTTCAATCAAATTGACGATGTAGTAATTGATTCGAGGCACGCAACTGATATCCTTCTTGAGGTTGATAGTTGTAGAACTTGTAGTGGAATTCTGGAATTATTCCCTATTATTTTGTTGCAAAACTAGTATTTAACATCATGTATCTAGTTTCGTGACATTTCAATTAAACATCGTTAGTTAAACATACAGTCAACGACATTAGTTCAATGTAATTACAGAAGCGATTGCACTAAATGGGTTCAATGCTAAGTATGGAAATGCAACGATCTAGTTTGAGACATTGGCTTTGTGAGATGTATATATAATAAATTAGAATGTAGAATATTCAGAACATTCATAGAACGTTTCATAAAAGACCCTAATCATAATTTATCTTCATAATGTAAATATTCATTATTATAATTTAAGCATATTTTAAATCCCATAAATCACTATGTACAAACTGTAAATAAACGTTAACTTAAGTGTTATATAATTCATAATAGTAATGCTCGTCTAAACTAATTATTTTAAACCCTAATGTTCCTTCTTCGAATATTCACCTGAGGGAAGAATACCACATGGCGACCGTGACATATAATTAACTAATTAATTGCGCGATTCAAATTTTGTTTAAATAGAAGTGTGTAAATAAGAAGAAAGAAGAAGTTTAGAAAATGTTAATGTATCAATACGAAGAAGAAGAAAGCAGAAGTTTGCAAAATGTTGGGGTATAAATATTGACAAGATGAAAGAACATGGGGGCGACGTTCAGCAAAGATGAAACAGTGATAGTACAGAGTGAGCAAATAAGGGATTTGGAAATAAGGGATTTTAAAGAGGAACAAATTTTCGTGAAAATGGCTGATTCTTTTGATTTGAAATTCGCTGAAAACCTTATACCAAGTATGAATTGTAGTGAAGAGGTTCTGAGGAAGTTAATAGATTCTGCTTTGTTATACGACAGTATGTTGAAACATTATTAATATTATTAACAAATCAGTAGGACATTATTAACAAATTTTGTTCTAAAATGTAGATTGTCAGAGACTGCTAAGCGGAAGATGAAAGAAGCTTATAATTATAATTTAGAGAGTGTGTATATCCTGATGACAAAATTGCAGAATGTAAAACAAGGGGTATCCAGTTTCCATGAGTTTGGGTGTAGTATAGAAACATTATTAAGTAAACTCACTATATTACAGTCAGATTATGGAGAAACACAAACATTTTTGTATAAAGCGAATGAGCGAAAGTTTCGCTATAAACTCGTTTATCTCGGGTATAAACAGTAAAGAGTTGAAATTAATTATTCCAGCTCGTAATTGTAAAGCTCTTAGGGACGCGACACGCACAACAATTCACGAAAGTAAGACATCTTAGGACATCTTAGAATTATCTTAGGAAAAAACTTCTTACTATAAGAATAATGCGAGAGGCACGTATAATTGTTATAAAAATATTCAAACAAACTGGGTATGTTACAAATAAAAACAACACTAATTGACAAAACAATCAGGCATGGCCCTTCCCCTAACAAATACATTCCGAGTGTGTGATAACATGCTCTTCCTCATCAACTCCCCTTCCAACCTCCTATTTATGAGCCTCGCAAACAGCTTGTATAACCCATCCATACTAGTTATTCCCCTGTAACTATTTACATCCAACCTGTTTCCTCTTTTGTCAACGTGCGCAATTTCACCTCTCCACTACACTTCCGACACTCTCCTCATTTTTCAAAATTTTATTCATCCACCTCAGCAACGCTCTTAAATCCTCTTCGTTCATATATCCCCAAAAATCCACACCGGCACCCTATTCGACCCCCCTGACCCTACCCCGCGGCCTTCCCTATTTCCCTTCTATAACTGCGATGTTATTCTGTCTGATCTCGCTCTCCTTCAACCCCATACTTCCCCTTTCTGCACTTATTCTTCCAATCTCTTAATCCTATGAGATTGGACCTAATCCTATACTACTTCCTTCCTTATGGCCCCCATCACTCCCTTTCTTCTCAAATACGTCCATACTTCCCTTTCACTTCTTGTATTGCTCACCTTCTCCTCTTCTTACCTCCTCTCCCTATCAATAATCCTCCTTTCCTCTTCTTTCCAACCATGTTTAGCAACTTTATATTCCACCCATTCAACCTCGCCCTTCCTAGCCATTCTCAATATCACTCTTATCCTCCTTTTCTACCTTATCCATATCTCGTCCACCTCCATATATTCCCTTTCCCACCGCTTCCTCCCATTCATCTTCTTTTCTAAAACCAACACGTCTTCCAGCACCCTAATCAAGTCCTCTGCGCTATTCACCTCTGCCAAGCCTATTGTGCTCAATGCATCAGTTATCCCGCTTTTTACCTTTTCATTCCATATACAATCCCTTTCTGCGTATTCCCTGTATTCCATCTCTCCAAACTCCCAATCTCCACGCATGCCAATCCTCCACTCAGACTCGATCAGAATCAACTCTCTCGCCTACATTCATACAATTCAACATCTCAGCCGCATTCTCACACTTAACAATATAATCCAATACAGAACACCCACCATGACCTCTAAATGTTAAATTACCTTACCAATCACCTACAGCGCAACCATTACACACACACACAATCCCTTATCTTCCAACGAGTCGACAAATCTCCTCCCTTCAACATTCACTACTTTATCTATTGAATTCCTATCCACATATACCCTTTCTGTTCTTGAGCATAAACCCGGCTCTTCAATTCTCACATTACAATTTCCGTTTATTATCATCGCATCCCACTCCTCCCCATTCTTTCTTATTCTTTCACTAACCTTCCTCCAATTCAAAAAATTCACCCTAGTCCTTATTTACATTTACCGTCAGAAACATGAACTTGTCTCCTCCCGCTTCAATAATCTTTCCTTCTACACCTTCTCAATCCCATCCTTCCACTTTTATCTCCTTTAACCGTTTTCTAACACCGATTACAATCACACCATAGCCCTACCACTCTCGATACTCTAACCGCCCACTTATTACACCAGTTAAATTTTTTTGCCATACTGCACTCAACCTCCTCCCATTCCCAATCCTCCACTAAGCCAATGACATCAAAATCTCTTAAATAAACACAGAAATCCCTCATCCTTACCTTCTTCATCAATCCCTCCACGTTCCAGCACAATCACTTTCAGCTTCCCCATTCCCCCCACTCTTTCATTAATTCCGTCATTAATACACGCTATTCCCCGATTTCTCGTAACCCCATTCCTTCCAACTCCACTTGCCTCATAACCCCACTTGCCACCCCCGCGCATGTGGTGTGGCAATCTCACCCAGTCTTCTTTATTCTCATCCACCACCAAACTCCACAAAACTGCTCCTGCATTACTCCTCCTTGTTGCTTCCATTCCACTACTACCCTTCTTCTTCAATTCCTCAGCTGCGCTTTCTTTCCTTTGCTATGCTTCCCACAATTGCTTCCCTTTTAAAATCCATTTCCCCCTGAGTTAGCATTCCTCCATATTCTATTCCTTCTTAGCAGATCGCCCTCATTACTTTCTTCCTTCAAACCCTCGCTTTTGTCATCCCACACTCATAACTTATCCCCAATCCACACATTCCTGTATCCTAGTTTAAACCTCTCAGTTCCTTTTTTATTATCCATTGCAAACCTTCTTATTCTTTTTTGGATTTCTCTTTTCTTCCTCGAAAAGTCATCCTTGACAAGTCAAGGAAAGGAAAGCATCCCTTTCCTTTCCATTATTTCTCTTTTATCTTCCCATGTTTTCATCTTCATCATTATTGGTTTTATTTTCACATGCATATTATCTGTACCCATCCTATAAAATTCACACCAATCCACCTTACACCCCAATCTTCTCCAAAAATCACTTATCTTAATATTATTCTGCCCCCCATCATCCAACCCATATAAAACAATATTGTTCTGCTTTTCCGCATTTTGCCTATATTCTTCAGCATTCTCTAATTCTACCAATCTCCGTTTCAAATCGTCCCTCTCTTCCTTTCAAACACATTCTTTTTCTTTAACCTCTTTCCTCCAGTCAACAAAATCATGTCTAAACTTTTCTGTGTCCTCACCCTGATACTTTTGTTCCACTTTGATCACTTTCTGATCCACTCTCACTTTACTAATTTCCGACAGCGTCTCCATTTCTAAACTCGACATGATCGCAGCCCTAGATTTTTTCCGCACCTGCAATACTTATTGTTCCTCGTTTTCCACAAATCCTTCGTTACTGCCATTACCATTGCTCCACACCACATAATCCTTGAGACTCATTCTATCACTATGTATGGTTCATAAATCCTCTTATAGATAAATCAAACAAATTCAACTTTAAAATAATCTTAATTCAAATCTGGCCACATTGTTTATAACTGATTTGAAAACAACTTTTCTCTGAATATATATATTTATTTAGACAAACAATTTAACAAACAAAGCGATTGTTTCTTATTTTCTACAAGCAGTTACAGATTTGGTGAAGTCGTACATCTACTCAAGAAAATCAATTAGGTTTCCCAAAGTTGCTCGTATACTGAGCGAAGCGTTTCGATCAATGCTGTCAATCATCTGACTAATGGCTGATTTATTCTGTTGTTATGCATCTGTTAAATTTTTATGTCGGATTCTTCTTGCCGCTTTTGCCATGTTTATTTATTAATCCCTGTTGCTATTGTTGTTGAATTCCTTCCACCTTTGTAGTTTATTTTCTAATTCTATGATAACTTGGTTATTGGAATCTCTTAAAGTACTCGCTGCCTTATACCAGTCATCTGTTTTATTTTTTGTGCATGTGGAACGTGACATATTTTCCTTATAGAAATTCAATTTCCACGCATTTTACTTTGAGCCAGTTTTCTTTTGCTAGTCGATATTTTTTTCGGATTAGACTATTCATTTGTTTGTATCTACTTTTCATACTATCGTTTTTATGCTTTCTTCTTACGTCAATCAAGAATTATTTCTGAGGTCACTAATTCGCGCTTTTGAATGTGCTGGGTACTTCGAACATCTTCTATCGTAGTTTTAATATCATTCCAGCCTTCTTCAATATTCTTGGGCAGCGTTATTCAGAACATTTTCGAATCCAGGACTTCCTTCACATCTTCACGGGTTTCGGGATATGCAATTTTCCGAATGTCCATCCTCTTGACGTTTACACCTTTGCTCATAAATTTGAACCCGTATACACAGGACTTACAATACTAGATGCAGGACAAGTTGCACCAAACAGGGACTACTGTAGCCGACCAGGTGTTATAGAGTATTCCGTGCTGTCCTAGATAACCGTTTGTCTATGCCATTAACTGTAGTCAAGCAGAAAAAATATTCCGTTCTTTAAGTGCCATCCGAAGGTTTCAATTGATTAGCATCATTCTTGCCTTCTTTAAGTGCCATCCGAAGCTCTACGTAATTCTTAATTGCAATGACTATATCAAATGCTGCTTTTGTCCAGATAAATCCGACTTGTCATAGTTCCACTCTTTAATGGGTATGCTCGAAATGGTCATTTGGAAAGCATTGACTGCATTTTCAAATGATTGAAATCGTTGACCAAGCAGTGCATTCCTGAAGGCGCGAAATGTAAAAAATCGTTGGGTACTTAAGTCAGGGCAGGAAGATCAAGCAATTAGCTGATTTGTTGCTCCAAAAACTCTAATGTATCTCGAGCAGTGTAAGCACTCGCATAACGCATTGTCATGGTGAAGGACGATCCGATGATGTGGGTCATTTTTTCGCAGCTCAGAAATGATTTCTGACAAACAAATGGTTGTGTACCAATGAGTAGTTATCGTGTTTCGTTTTTGTAAAAGACTTCTAGCCACAGGTCCGGATTTTGATACGAAAGTTGCGACTAATTTTTTCCTTTTGTTAAGTTCTCCTCATTTGAAAACACCCAGACAGTAGACTGACGTTTATTCTTGGGTTCATAAGGTTAAATTCAAGACTCATCACCACTGACGTTAATGTACACAGTTTTTGGAGCGGGCTCTGTTGAAACGGTTCTTCGGCACCAACTGACACGAGCTGACATTTGTTCCTCGGTCAAGGGATGTGGGATCCAACGAGAAACTAATTTTTTCACTGATGTCTTAGAAATACGCAAGGAACTTTCGATCTCACGGTAAATTACATGACGATCTTTATTAAACATCTCGCGCACAGCGTTAACGTTTTCCTGGGTGAATACTGATTTTGGTGGACCTGGCCTAGGATCATCGCTGAGATTTGTGCGTCCATTTGTGAATTCAAAGTACCAGCGAGTAATTGTCGATTGATGTGGTGGTTCATTACCAAAAACAATAATTAATTCGGCAAGATCAATCAATTTCCTCAAAAGTTGTAAAAAAAATATCGCTCGGAAATGCTCTCGATTCAATTCCATATTTCTGAACGCCTTACTAACATTGAAAAATTCACTGTGATTAAACCACTTGTTGTATTTTGACGAAATTTTCAACACGTGTCAATAAGAAAAGAGAGTCTAATTAAGATATTTTCTGAATTATTCTAAATGTATATATACCAATATGTAATAAAAAACTTGCATATCAAAATTAAGTTGATATTTGAGGTAATATATTATTTTTATGTTCGCAAAAGTACTTAACTAATTTTACGTGCATCAGGAGTTAGTAAGTAATAACCAAGTAATTTTAACTTGTTTTTCCGTATAATGCATTAATATTTTATTGGTTATCTTAAGTACGAACATTTATAAAGCAATATATTTTAAAATGCACGTTTTACTAGAGGGAAATCAGGTGCATATCAAATGTTTATTATTGTGTTTATTATTGATCTGGTATTTATTGTTAAACATCTTTATTTTCAAATCTAGTAACTTTTAAAACTAGCAACGTAAATCTAGTTACTTACAGAACGCCAGTGACATCTAGCGTTAAAAATAGTATTAATAATAAAACATAACCTGAAAATATCACAGCTATGATATACGAAGATTTACGAGCCCCAAAATTCAAATTTCGTGCCAAATCTAGTTCCTTTTATTTTTTACATCTAGTTACATTTGAACTAACAAAGTAAATCTAGTTACTTTATTATTCAGGAGGTGCTTCCAACACGTTTGGTCTGGCAACTATATTGGATTGAGAATTACCATGTATTACTGCATTGCGAGTATATATTTATTGGGTAGTTCATTCCTGCTCGAGAAATTCTTGCTTCGCGTCATTTGTGACATCTATCATACATAGTTTGTCAGCTGTCATTTGAATTTCGGCGAGACGGCTCGTTCATATATTTTCGTTGATCTTCGCATATCATCTCCTTGAACGTAAACTAACATTTGATGTTAACGTATTTGAGGTTCCTCTTCTTCAGACGCAGTCTTCTAACAAAGACTGGCTTACAATTCTCAGGCATGGCGTCTTCTTTCTTCCAACCCCTTTACTCCCGTAGACTCTTCCATAGAGCATGATGTATCTAATTAGACGTACTTTTTATTTCGAAGTCAGGGCCCTTGTTTTCGAACTTTTGGGGTTATATTTTTATTATTATTATTTTATTTCTTTCCCCTTTGCAGCATGCACCTTCAAGAATCTCAACTTCAGTACCTTTAAAAAGGCGGCATCATACACTCTTCTTTAGACAGATGTTACGTAACGATTATCTAAACAATAGAGTAAATTGTTATGCTATTGTCGGGTCGTGTAACCAAAGTAAACTCAAAGTGCCCAGGTTATGGCGTTTTGCATCTGACTTATTAATTATTCAGCTTTGGTCTCACAAATCGGCATAAATAGGCATAATATAGTTTCCGAAGACCATACTTTTATTTCGCTTTGTACCATGTACCTCGAAAGAATCTCAACTTTAAAAAGACGATGTTATACACGAGATTCTTCTTGGAGCAGATGTCACGTAACGAACGACTCCCTAAACAACAGAGTAAGTCGTTACGACATTGTCGGGTCGTGTGACCGAAGTAAACTCAAAGTGCCCAGGATTACGGCCTCTTGCATCTGACTTGCTAATTCTTCAGACCATATCGACCTCACAACTCGAATGGTCTTAATATAATTTACTAAGGGGGATCTCGCGACTCTAATGATGAGGACTACTAATTTGATGGAACGGCGTGGATATTGAATCCTTAACTCGCATTTGGCCACTTTCTCTTGTTTCTGGATTACAATATTCTTCAGTAATACAAACATAAGGTTTTGGAGGTTTGGAGAATCTTCAAGGTACAAGAAAAGACAGGAAAGTTAATAAAAAATTACTTAAACCTACTTGTTTGAATTAAATTCACGATCTTAAAACTTTAATACAGGATTTAATACAAAAGAAATAATGATTTAATGAATGAACTAGGTGTAAGATTTTAGGAATATAATTGAAGATATGTCATACGATAGAAAGCCAAGTTTAGAACAGCTTATCTTATCGCTTAAAATTCTAAAGGAAAACACAATTCTTTATAATGATTACATTTTAAAACAATGTTTACAATTTACATAATTTAATTATATCAACAGTAGAAATTTATTTACTCATCTATGTCATGAAATTGGCTGGTTTTGTTTCTACTAACCTAGTTAGATACAATGTTTCAACACATTCAACGCGTATCAAACACAACAGTTGTTTATGATTCTGATTCTTCATGCTTTTCAGAAGTTGAGAAAATTTACTTGTTAAATTTCCCTATGTCAATTCAATTGGATTATATTGACAATCATATGGTGGCAATTTTAAAACAATGTGTCCATAACTGTGCGCTTTTACGGCCACGCGGTAAATTTTTTGTTTTATGCTAAAAGACAATTTAGAGTAAAGTAGGTTTTAAGTCGTTATTATCAAAATCAATGTTTGTTTTCCTTACGTTAAATTTTTATTTCTTCCATTTTCTATAAAAACGTAGTTTTATGGAATTTAGAAACAGACTCTTTTCAAACCATTCTTCAAAAGTTTCAAACCAATCTACTAAGAAATTCACATTTCTTGGCAATTACATAAATATTTCCTTCCATTTTATAGTTTCAAGGTCACAAAGGTTCTAATAGTCTCCAAAGTGAAGTCTAAGAAATTTAACATAACTGCTTTTCATTTATTTGATAAAGACGATACATGTTATTAAGCAAATTAGGTCTATTTGCTTTGCTGGAAGACGGAAAATTTTCTTTTTGTGAGCAAGCTTTCCAGACCGTCTGACGACTTATTTCTAATGCGTCTGCAGTCCTTTGTTGACTAGCAGTAAGCGAAAGAAGGGTAAATCCAGAATTCTTCACTTTCTCAAAATACTTTTTTGCATACACGATTATATCACGTACTTCTCTCGAAACTTTCTTAGATTACGGCATTTTTAATATACGGAATTTAATACACGTTAGAAACAAAGTGACAAATAATAAGAAAATATTTAACATGTTTCACATTTATTACCCGACTAAAGTTAACTCGTTATCTTCATTGTTTGCTATTCGCACCAAGTGCGTTAAAAGTATGAGGATGTATTGAAAAATTCTTAGCCTACTATAGAAGCAATCAAAATTTGAAAGTCAAAATATTTTATTATTCAACATACTTGCCTGTTCATTGGATACATATATTACATCGAACCTGCAACGCCTCTAGACCTTTAAAAAATTTTCTGAAATGAAATTTCTAATGAAATTTTTTTAAACACTTCACTTACGTATTTTGACTAATGAAGTGTGGTTTCGGTATTATTACTATTATTTGAAGATTGAGGAGACAATGTTGATTCGAAATAGAAAATTTATATCATGCGCTTTTCCGATATTAATTTCAACTATTTCGATCGCTCAGAGTGCTGTAATAATAAAAATGCACACATAGACACCAAAGTCTACTTGCTGACCTTCATGATTTTCTTAGATCATGTAAATGATTCAGAGTTTTATCATGTTCAAAGTTTTATTCAATTAATTTAACTCAATCTATTTTTAGAAACAAAAATTCCTATAAACCAATCATTTTTCTTAAATGTTTTATTATCTTTACACCTCCATGAGGTTCGTTGCTATATGTTTAAGAATCATTGGTGTTTTTTCTAGCTCTGCAAACCCGGCCTCCACAGCTTCTAACACATCTTCGTTGGAAGAAAATTTACGACCTTTTAAACTTTTTTTCAGTTGAGGAAAGACATTATAGTCGGACGGAGGCAGATCTGGTGAATAATGGGGGTGTTGGAGTAATTCTAAACCTAAATCACGAATTGATTGCATGACAACATGCGATTTGTGTGCAGGGGCATTGTCCTGCAAAACGTACCTTTGGACAACCTTTTTTGTCTTCTATCCATATTTTTTTCTCGCAGAGTGGTTAGTAACGTCGAATAGTAATTCCCAGTTATTATTCTACACTTATCCAGAAAATCAATCATGATTACTCCTTGGCAATCCCAAAAAACTGAAGCAAGAACTTTTCCAGCAGATTTTTGAATACCAAATTTCTTAGGCCTTGGAGAACCAGAGTGTCTCCATTCCATCGATTGCTGCTTTGTTTCTGGGTCGTAGAAATGTACCCAAGTTTCACGCTTTTGGTCAACATTCAGACATTTGGTGATCCATTTTGCAGAAAACAATGTCCAAATAGACGTGAACTATATGATGTACGCGTTCATATAAATATTCAGTGCCTCAGATATTCGTTTTAGCCCAATCCGACGGTCTGATAAAATCATGTCATGAACTACGACGTAAAGTTAAGATCTCACATACCAATTACTTTAATTTTAACAATTTCGCGCAAAGTTGATAACCATCCCTGATCTCTCTCTCTCTCTTTCTTTCTTAAGAGATACTGACCAATAGATACTCAATTCAGAATCAAATAACTGTAATTAGAAATATGTATCTACGGCGTAGTTATGGTACACTAATCGTGTAATTTATTGTAATTATTATTATTATAACTTTGAAACACTCTGGGAAAAATGAATGTAATTAATGCTTAAACCAAGAAGATGCGCTTCAAGAATTTTCTTTGAATAAAAAACAGGCAACATATGACCACGTGTAATTTATTAGATACTAATTGGAAATTTTCATATCCTTATGTAGATTTTAAAGAAAACTCCTAAGAAGCGTAATCATTTTCATGCATTTTAACTGTTTAAGATGATCGGTTGTATCGAATTACAAAACTGGTCTTAACATTCAATGAATTAATATTTGGGCTAGACTACGATTTATGGACCCCAGCCATAAATTAAAAGCCATACCCTTTTTGAAAGCTCTTCATATACTCGTGGGAAGAGTACAGGGAAGAGGTTCAGATAAAAAATCTTTTCGATATGCGGAATGCGATTTAGTCATAACGAATTTCGTATAGCATGAAATCTTTTCTTTCAAATACTTACAAATAAAAATGTTTCTGTTGTACAGAATGCGACTATAGAACGGCATAAAAATCACTTTGTTCCATCATATACGACTTAATTCGACAAATATTCGACTTCATTCGACTCAATGTAGCTTTTTAAATGCTCGGAATGTGATTGCACACTGCATACAAAAAGAACAGTACGAAAGCTCAGATACGCACTGATTCAGATATAAAATCTTTTAGATGTGTGTAATGCGATTTCAAAACTGCACCTAAAAGTTCTCTGATTGATTCGTCATAATATAATTCGTACCAAGTGTAGGGTGGCAAAAGAAAAATGGAGAGAAGAAGGAAATATATGTGTAGGAGGAAGAAAGGGAAGTTATTAATAAGTTGAAAACTGAAGGTGATATATGAAAACATTTAGAAACGCAGGTATAAGTTGAAGTTCTAAAAGTGAGATTGAAGGATTGGAACTGTGCAGTGATAGTGAGAATGAGGAAGTGAGCAAAAATGGAGTGAGAGAAAATATAATGGAAATAGAAGACAAAGGAAATATAGCAGTAGAAGACATACGGAAAGAAATAAGTAAGATAATAAAGGGATCCGGATGAAATGCCTGTAGATGAGATAATTCATGAAGATTGGAAGCAGGAAGAAATTGTGCCGATGTCTAAAAGATGGGAAGGAATGGATGCGGAAAGCTACAGAGGGGCGACGAATATGTATGGGATTTATAGATTTTTGCACGAACAATAAATCAGAAGTTACGGAGAAAAAAAATGTTGTCCATAAAGCAGATAGAACTTATGGGAATGAGCACTGCAGGCAATTTAGCTACCTTAAATTATGTTGTGAATCAGGAGTGGAGTAAGGATCGTAACCTATATTTACTATTTATAAATTTAACAGAATTATTATTTATGGAAAATAATGAAAGAGGATGGTCAATCGCCATGTTGCCATGTACACTCACAAAGCATCCTTTATGAAAATACATTTGACTAACCACTGCAATAATTTGGAACAGAAAACCTATAGAACTAGTAACATTTTCCAGAAGAAAGTACTACGTGGAAGAAATATAGGTGATTCTCCGACAGCGGGTCGCAGAAAACTATAATTCTTTGTGGACGATACGAGTGGTTACAAAGGTTTAGTGGGTATAACGGAATCTGTTCATATTGATGGAAATTATAAAGCTCTTTTCCGCTTTCAGGCGGGTACGGGCGACTACTCATTTCAAGCACACTTAGAGATGTACCATTTTTTGCTGTTTTTGCTGATGAAGCTCAAGACGTAAGCAGACATAAGCAGTTGGTAGAATGTGATCATCTACAAATATGTAGATGATTCTGGTAATATGGCAAGATTGTTTGGAATTTGTCCACCTAAATATACCCAAAATACAATTTGTTCACTGCGCAGTGCATATACCAAATTTAGTATTGGCGCCTTCGTGTGAAATACCAATGATCCGTAACACAGTTGGTACCATGAAAACTATCATTAATTTCTTCCGACAGTCCGAACTTTGTGATGGGTTGCTACAGAAAGTGGCTGATGAGAATAGTTGTGTCATTCAAATCTGATTTCACTGTGTAAAACACGATGGACTGAATAACATTTACCTGTTGAAATTTGTTCTTCCCACACTTATTGCTCTGGAAGAGACTTTACAACACAGGCGCACCAATTCCAGCTTGCACAGGAAAGTTCACAATTTGTTGTTTTTCTTCTAGTTTTGGGAAAGGCGTTCCATACACATCAACATTAAGCAAAGTTCTTCAATGTGGATTTACTAAAGAGTTGGCAAATAGTGTTGGCTTAAAGAGAGCAAGTTGGCTTACACCTCGCTTGAAGCTGGAAATGAAGGAGTAACTGTTTTTATTTGTGAGGCCCCAAAAGAGGAAATTCAAATGAGGTGAAGAGAAATAGAACCGACTGATTTAGTGATGGGTCCCTCATTTATCAGGTACTACATTTGAGACCTCATATCACGAAATGAAAGAGTTACTGTTATCTTCAAATTTGAAGCGGATCATTATTAGTGAGGAGTTCCTCTTCTTTTTCTCAAACGTAGAAAGGTAGTCGCTAAGAAATGTACAAAAGTTTATCCACAAGTCCTGAAGCCCTATACAAAGTTTTGGCATGATTGGTTAAACTTTTAAATCCGCTAAGAGGACCTTCTGCTCATCGGACGTGGCTGAAATTGTACATGTACGTTTAGCTTTGCAGAGATCATTCATAACAAATTTAGTTGCAATCGGTCGAAGTTACGCTACGAGGGGTAGACCTAGGTACTAGTGCACGGCAGAAATATCCGAATTGAGAAGTAAGGCGCAGAGAGTACGTAGGAAGGTGCATAGAGCCAAAAATAACGCAAATCAAGCGGCGGAACATGCAGCCCTAAAAGAACTAAGGGTTGTTAGGAAGTCGCTATGAACATGGAGGCAGCCAATCAAGAGCATGGAAGGAACTACTGAAAACCGTACAGCAGAATGTATGGGGCAGTCCCTATCGCATTATTTTGAATAAACTCACAAGAGGGATCGATCTTGGTGCGCTGATCGACGAAACCGGCCTTATCGATACTATTCCGGACTCGTCCAAGACTGGAGGATGGTCTAAGACCGGAATCGGGGCAAATAACATCACGCTAGTCTCAGACCATGAACTGTGAGCTGCCGCAGCCAAGCTGAAGACAGGTAAAGCTCCAAGGTTAGACAGAATTCCGAGCAAACTAGTGAAGATCGCAGATACGTTACACTGCTAAGATAGTTATTGCAAGTCTACAACTCAAGCATAACAGACACTATGTTCCCTGCAAAGTTCAAGGGAGTCGAAATAATCCTAATACCAAAAGGTGGCGGCCAATATGTCTGCTGCCTGACACAGACAAAGCTGCTAGAAGCGATGGTACTCGCAAGGCTACAGATACACAGAGATGAGGGAGGTGGTCTGTATGACAGTCATTATGGATTTAGAACGAGGCGTTCGACCATTGATGCGATAGCGGTGGTTGGGCGCTTTAAGGCAGAATCTGTGAAAGGCGCGAGACATAAGAGGCATCTCTGTGCACCTATACCTTTTGATGTTCAAAATGCTTTTAACAAAGCGTCATGGGGAAAAATACTTAGATCCTAGGCAGAGAGAAAAGTCCCAAAATATTTTCTCATGATACCCCTAGCTACCTTCAGCACAGGAAACTGGTCCACAACAAAGAAGTAAAAATATGTACGCTTGCACTCACCTGCGGACTGCCGCAAGGTTCTATCCTTGGGCCCACGTTGTGGAACGTGATGTACAATGGCATTTCGAGGCAGAGTATCCGCACGGAATGCAACTGATGGCTTTCACAGACGACTCGGCAGTGTTGGGCAAAGCCAGATCCATAGAAACTCTAACGGACAAACTAAATGGGGTTTTGCCAATAGTATTTGAGTGGCTGAATCCCAGATGCCCAAGGAAGCCATTATGATTACGGGAAGAAGAACAGTACTCGAGCAAGTAATTACGGTACTGGGACATAGAATCCGATTCCAGACGCAGATTAAATTCTTAGATGTACAAATAGATAGAAGTTTCAGATTCATAGAACATGTGCAGGTATCCACGGTTAAGACCATGCAATGGATGAACCAACTAATTAAATTGACGCCTAGGGTCAGAAGCCCGCGTACGGGATAAAGGGAACTACTATGCAAGGCAGAATTTATACTTCTGTATGCAGCCTCGATCTGGATAGACGCCACCAGACTCGGCTGCGTACGAAGGATGTTGGAAAAGGCACAAAGGGTGGGCCTGATCGCGGTAACATGCGTTTATCGTATTACATCTACAGCTGTGCTACAGGTAATTACAGGAAAGCACCAACTATACCTGCTCGCTGAAGAAAGAGTGAAAACCCACAAGAATAAGGAAACGAGGAGAATACAATAAGGTGTACACACTAGCAAGGTGGCAGGATCTTTGGAACGAAACATCGAAAGGGACATGGACCAGATGGCTAATACTGGAAATTCGTCTGGCTCACGTCGGCATTGACGGGTCATGAATATTTTGAGGCTTAGCTACACCGTATTGGAAAATTACCCAATCCCGAACACACAATCTTGTATTACGAGGCGTGGGCTGAGGCAAGAGTTGAAATGCAAGAAAAACTAGGAGAAGTGATAAGGGCTGATACTTTAGTGACGATAATGTTGGAAAGCAAGCGAGGAGGGACATTATCGCCGGATAGATTCGCTTTATCATGCAACGGAAAGAAGAGGCCGGAAAAGTTCGGAAGAAAGCATAGCCGCTATGAGGAAACTACGACAAGAGTCAGTGGAGGATAACTGCAGAGAGCTCCATGTGTTCAGTGGTCTTCCTTTGAAGGAGATAGCAGGCTATACACCCCCTTCAGTGGTCTTCCTTTGAAGGACCTAGGAGGCTATACACCAAAGAGTAGAACAGTTCCAGAGAGTAATAAACACTGTTTAGATTATGGAACCAATGAAAGCGAAAGCCAAATTTCCGGATGGATGACCTGGCTAGCAAAAATACCCGACTAAAGGCACTTTGAAGTCATACTAACATTTAGTACCTTTGTGTCTGGAGGGGACTCAGGGCGACCCGCCCACGCGCGCGAAGGGCTGTCTAGGGCAAGAGCCAATCATCGACATTGGATGCCTGTTGGCTGTTCGGTCGAGCGACGTTAGTCGCGACGCCAATCGCGACGCAAAAAAATCTGTCGAAGTTGTAGTTTTACTTCCGGTGATCACGTCAGTTCTGTGAATCTATAAATTCGTATGCCACATTTCATTGTAATCCGTCGAACCGTTCAAACGCTATTGTGTTCAGACACATACAGACACCCACGCACGCACTGCATCATTTAAAAAATAAAAAGTGAATATGGCTTCAGGGCATCTCAAGACGAAGATCTGTAGAAATTGGGGTATGTCAATTACAATATTCGCCTTCCAATACTTTCCCTTCCTCATCCCTGACGTGGTGAATGGGAAGTAAAAAAGAAACGTCCCACATAATATAATGAAAGTTTTCATATTTCAAAAAAGAGTAACTCCTCACAAATAATGAAACCCCTCATAGCTGAAAAAAAGTAACTCTTTCATTTCATCATCATGAGACCTCAATTAAAAGAAAGCAATTTCTCTTTTGAAAAGAAAAAGAAAAAACCCTTGTTTGAAACCTCCTCATAAATAAGGAGTCGCTTCCTTCGTATTTGAAAAAAGAGTAACACCTTCAGTTCAAGACAGTGATGCCTCAAATAACGTACCTCATAAATGAGGAACCCATCACTAGTTGCAAAAACGTGAACACTCACGTTGACTCTCCAGGACAGTCGGACTGATGAAGGTTTGGAAGGTGTATTCATTGATGCAGAAAATTTTATTGATCCAAGTGAAATCACAACCTTCTAGAGTGGCCACTAGACAAGCAAACAGAAGTAATATTCCAGCGAAAAATCAAAAAATTTATTACAAGCGTTTATTACAACATTGTAACACAAAGGAAGAACTGGATTATAAAGCTAAAAAATTATCTTCGTTTAATTGTACAGATTTGTTTTCTCAAACCAACCCTCCCCTCCCACCATGGATAAGCTATACAAATGGTAATAAGAAATATATTTAAAAAATGGGAGATAATTGACAATTTGAAGTTTCTAGCACATTGCTTAGAAATGGAATAAGTAATGACAAACTACAAAAACAAAAAAGAATTACGAACAAGCTAGTCTCATATAAAAACGACACGAGCATTGTTGCCATGTTTACTACGGTACCCATTAACAAGTAACAATAAACTAAAAACACAAGCAAATGTTCTTAAAACCCTAAAAGGAAGAAGAAAGCAAAAAAATGTAGACAAACAAATGTATGTCTTATTGTCAATTTGACAATAATAAATAACACATAGCTAACCATATGCAACATTGATGTTTACATTGTAATCCTAAGTTAAAATTTCAATACAGGGAGATTATACATTTCAACAAATTTGATTTTAACTTATTGT
>WYDF02273795.1:0-17788 GCA_009867245.2 Adranes taylori | reverse complement strand
TGTAATAGTGGCTTCTTTGAATCTTCAAAGAAAGCTGTCTCCATCAATTGCAAATATGAATTTTTGCTATCAATAAGGCGTCTCCTAACGGTACATTGACAAATGTTCACGCTTTATAGCGACTATAGTAGACTCGATTGACTGAAGTAAGGCAGTCGAACTGAATTGAAATAGTTATACACTCATGCCTGACGAGACCGCGAAACGGCGAAACAAGATCTTGTCGTATGATAGTAAAATTTTTCAATGTCGCGATTGAAATTACGTTCACACTAATCAGAATAATGTGATTTCTTCGGTGCGAACAATACGTCATACTAAGAACAAATAATTATATTTATATAGGGTCAGAGGAAAGTTATGTTGGCAAACTGAAGTCGCTGAATCTTTCAATCAGTAAATGATACCGCGTTGCAAATTTGAAAAATGAAATTTCATTTTATTGTCGAGAAGCACACAATATTTTTCGATAACGGAATTGAAACGTAACAGTGTGATTGAGCTTCATTTCACCGGAAACTGACAACCAACTATCGTTCATGAACTGCAACATTTGAAAGTGAACAAAATGTTCTTGCATCGCACTATATCGTGTTGCGTTACAACGATGCCAGCAGAGTTGATGGCCACCGATCAGGTCGGAAAAAGTCGGCAACAAGCAAGGAAATTGTGCGAAAAATGTAGAGCGAAATTGAACGAAATTCACGACGCAGTGCAATTCAAACGGCGAGAAAACTACAAATATACGATTGAAGCCTTCGACATGTCCATTTTGACAAGATTCAGCGTAAGAAGCGGCTCGAAAGAGCAAAGAATGTGGTGCAGCTACACAAACGTGGCGAGTTTCCAAACATCAATTTTTCGGACGAACCTCGCACCATTTTGGCAATACGTATGGTTAAAGGCAAAAGTAAGCTATAATTTGAACATTCGTGTGGAGATCTGATCGGAAAAACCTGCAAATGTAATAGTATGGGCAGTAGTACCAGTCAAATATTGCACACCGCTAGTTTTTACCGAGTGTGGCTTACAGTAAATGCAACTGAGTTGAAGATGTATTGCTGCCGTAGGTGCATAAAAAAATTGGGTTAGAGCCATTTATATTTCAAGAAGACTCAGCACCGGCTCATCGAGCCAAAATGAAATATGCGTTTTTACACAAAAAGTGTTCCACATGTTTCTGAGAAACAATGACCTGCGAATACACTCGATGCGAATCCAATGGATTTCTCCGTTTGGGGTATATTAGAGGACAGAGTATGAAGGCGTTGAAAGCGGCACTTCGTTGGTAAACATCCCACAACGGCACGTTTGTACAACAAGTAATTCATTCCCAGCAATCTGTACAATTCTGTTTTTAATATTTTGTGTGAATTGGGAATACAAATTTTAAAAAATATAGAAGTTACGGCGTATCGAACCCGTAACAGAAATTCCCTGGGACACTTTTTGTTTAATGATTTATTTAAAGACTACTTCAAAAACGATCAGGAGCGAAAGCTACATGATTTAGTTGCATCAAAAATGAAAACTGGAGTTATACACTTATTGTTTAGCACAACAGAATTGATTTGTTCTTATACAATTATGTATTGTAATAGTATGGATAAATTTTGATACTACTTTGGTTTTATAAAAAGCAATGATTTAAAATTCACTTCATTTAAAACATTAATCTTTTGTCCTCCTCACTTATTTTTCTAAATACCAGCAACAATAGACAAAGCAACAATTATACACAATAATAATTAAGTTGATAGAATGATTAATTCTCATGCAACTGGAGCATGAGATATTGATGGACAAAAATTTCGAAGAAGTTCAAGTTGAGAAAAATAAAGAATACTTTGAGTAAATGTATACTCTGGAATTAAATCAAAGTAACAATTAGAGGAATCCGAACATGAAAATTAATACAGACTCATGTCTACAGCACCAAGAAGAGGAACCTACTCAGAAATCCAATAGCATCGCAAAGTAAAGTTTTAACTGGGTTGGTCACTTCAGGAAAGGAATATTGATTTCCAATGGAAAGACCGTGTGGGGATGCAAGTATCCCATCGGGGGCCTCCACAGGTAGCGTATAAGGGAATGCCTCCTAGATATGGGTGGTACTGGGGAAATGAAATGAAATAAATAACGCTGGCGTGGGGTAACAGCAACGTCAGTACTAATGTGAGCTAAGGGATATTGCTTCTGGGTATGGCACAGAAACTTTTAGGCGAAGTCAGACAGACTCAATCAGCTAGAAGACTGCGATGAGGAAGTCAAGGAGAAACCATCTCATTATATATCCGAGTATAGTTAACATGACAAGTAACAAAGAAAAAATTCCCTACGTCCTCGGCAGCCCTTAGATGGGCAGAGGGGGGCAAGATTCCCCGGGTGGATAAAAATCGCTAGTAAGCGGAATAGTGCATAACGCCCTGAAAGAGATGAAAAGGATAAATATCAACAAATTAGGATTCAGCAAAGTACACTGGCCTAACTCTGGATAATGTACAATACGAAACCATACAATTTACTACTCCATAAATGACACCAAAGCACATAGAAACGGAGTAGACATAATCAGTCCCCCAACTATAAAAAATACCCTAAAATCGTATAATCCCTTTTCAGGCAGAATATTACTTGTGCAACTTAAAGCATATCGATTCACTTAAATACATAGAAGCCTATGCACCAACAGCAGATAAAGAAGATGAGATCGTGCAAAGATGTTACCGACAATTAGACTCCTTGATTAGGATGATTAAGAAAAATTAAGTGACGTTGAAGGTGACTGGTGTTACAGGTGGACATGGATTGGGAATTAAAAACGAAACAGGGAAAAACGAAACGCCTCATACGATTTTGTCAAGAATAGTAATTACTGATAAGCAATACACTTTTTGAATTACCTCTCCCCGGCAATTACCTCTCCCCGGGCTGACGCTCAATCGGATCATAACTCAGTGGTAGGTAAACTCAAAATTAAAGAAAAACGTCTCGAAGGGAATACGCATAGTAAACTCAAACTAAATATTAGGAAACTGAAGGATCCTTACATTAAGCAACAGGTACAGGAATCCTTACAAAGATATCGGAAATATGGGTGAAGACGAAACAGACGTAGTTTCTAAATGAGAGGAAATAAAAAGTGCTATTGAAGTGACACGTAGAATCTCGTAAAGAAGAACGAATGGGTGAAGGACGAAATCCTTGAGATGATGGAAAACAGAAGGTAATATAAACACAAAAATCAACAGAAATACCAAGAAATAAATCGTGCAGTAAGAACAAAAATAATCAAGTGCGCCGGCTGGAGGTGAAATGTCGTGAGATCTAGCAATGTGGCAAAAAATACGACTACCACAACATGCACAAAATGATAAAAGAGTTAACAGCCAAAAAGGAAAACAACAATCTCAACCTGAAACTGATAGATGCAGACGGAAAACTTATATCAGAAGCTGATGGACACGTATAAAGATTACGTAGAGCACCTTTTTAACGATGAACGCAAAATGATACGGAATCAAGATGACGATATGACTGGACCCGCAATACTAAGATCGGAAGTGGAAAAAGCAATTCCATCGCTAAACCACGGTCACGGACAAACACCCAGGTCAGACAATATACAGGGCGAGATCCTAAAGTTTCAGTCGAAACAGATGACCATTTCCTCGATTTTATGACAGAAACACCTTTCACGACAAATGGGAGATTCCGGAAAAACGGCTTCGGTCAACCTTTATAGCCGTACCTAAAACACCAAGTGCAAAATTGTGTGCATTTATACCAAGTGCAAAATAGTGTAAAATTGTTTTAAAAAGTCTGATAAATCACGTTACTAAGGTTGTAACTAAATTTATCCACAATAGAATGTACAACACAATTTGGATTTCGGAATGCACTGGGCACTAGAGAAGCGATCTTCAGTCTGCAAGTGTTAATACAAAGATGCAAAGATATGCACTAGGTCGATAAATCAATGCATTGTCGACTTCTCTAAGGCATTTGGCAGTGTCAAACATAATAAACTCATAGAATTGCTCAGGAAGATGGATATTGATGATAGGGAGCTGCGGATAATAACTAGTCGCTATTGCAACCAAAGCGCTGAGATAAAGGTGGGTAACTTAGTCAGCGGGAAAATAAATGTTGGTAAAGGTGCACGAGAGGGATGCATCCTCTCGCCGCTTCTGTTCAACATATACTCTGAACAAATCTTTAAAGAGGCACTAGGAAAACCTTCCGAAAGAGTAAAAATAAACGGAGAGGTAATTAACAATATTAGATACGCTCATGACACAGTTATCATTGCAAATAATTGCAACAAAATGCAAAAGCTTATACAAAGAATATACATAGCAAGCCAAAATCATGATTTGGAACTCAATACAGCTAAAACTGTACAGCTAAAACAATACAGCTAAATGCATGCTCATCAGCAGAAAGCAGAAAGAAGAAAACGACACTATCGGAAGAAAAAAAAAATTATTATTGTTAATCTGAAAGAACAGGTTACGTAATTTTGTATTAGATATTCTTGTTCTGTATTTCTTGTTTTGTATTTCTGTTTCTGTATATAAATCGTTCTGTTAATCAAATTAGAAGTAATTATTTTTATTAAGTTATCAATTGATTCGTGTAACAGATAATCTAGATAAATGATTCAACACGCCATTAATAAAAAATATATTAACCTAATAAATTAATTCTAACCTTTTAATTCATGATCTAATATCAATGTGGTTTAATTCCTGTCATCTCTACACACAGTCACACGCATTTACGGTTAGCTAAATAATTGTTAGTTTCAAAGGAAATAATTAATTTATTGTATTTTGCGTTCTCTCTATATTACGTAAATAATATGAATTCTCTAATAAGATGTATTCATACTGTGACCTAGTTAAGTACCTATAATTATATTTTAATTTTTAGAAATTAAAATCGATGTTATTATTACAGTAATATTTACATTTTTTTCGTCATATTTTAATATATGTATTGTAGTAAGACAACAAACTTTTACTAGAACTTTCAATAATATTTTAATAACTATTTAATCGGCTAATATGAAATTCAGCCATCTCCTTATTTTGATGGCGCTACATTCCATTAAGAATCCGGGCCTTGTCTACCCGGGATTTTTGCAGGCGCCTCTCCTGGTCTCGACTATCCCCAGTTTCGAACTCCTAGCATGCAAAGGTCCTTCTCTACATCATCCAGCCATCTAAGTTTAGATCGGCCCCCGCATCTTCCTGCTACAGATCTTGAGTGAAGTATATTTTTTTGCACCCGCTGATCTCCCATTCTCTGGAAGACTACGCTGACCAGGCCAACGTAGTCTTCTTGCCTTGATGTCTGACATGATCGATGGAGCATTATAGTGGTCTTACAGTTTTTTATTGGTTCATATTTGTCACTCATTGTTCTCCAAAAATCTTCCGAAGGACTTACGTCTCCCATGCGGGCAGTAGGTTCTCCTCTTTTTTCCTGACAGTCCAGGTTTCTGAGCCATACAAGAGCACTGGCTTGATAATTGTTTTATACATCAACAGTTTTTTTAAATTTCTTAGAGACAAGGGAAGACTTAAATAGCTTCTGTATGCTAAATTAGAATCAGTTCCCGGCAGCTCACTTGCTTTGAGTTCGTCGGGTACTTCGTTGTCCTGTGATAGGATGCCTCCCAAATATTTGAACATATCGACCCTTTGCTAACCTATGAATTTGTCAGTGTTCTGCAATCTGATTGAGTTCGTAGTGTTTATAATATATTTTGTATTCTCCTTGTTCACGTATAGCCCCATTTCCTTAGCTTCGTTCTATGGGATGTTCTATTAAATGTTATACCTAGCAATGTTGAAAACGGTTACTGATAATAAGTCCCCATGTTTGAGACCATTGTTAATATCAAATTTTTCGGTACATTTCCCATGTTCTTTGACTCTACTCTTAATGTGGACCAACTCTACTCTTAGTGTTGACTCTACTCTTAGACTGGGGTTTATTTGTATAAGCTGTCTCAGTTTAAATGGTATACCTGTTGCTGGTAGAGTAGAGCTGCTCGCGTGATACCACGTGCTAGAGCTTTTTTATGTAGAGGTATAATAAATGACATATTCCATTCATCTGCCATTTCTTCGGTCTTCCATACTTGAACACTTCTGTCGGGAGTCTGTCTTCACCTGCGGCGCGATGATTAATTTTATTATGGCCTCTTATACCTCGTTCCGAGTAGACTCCGAAACGTGCCCGTGTATAACGACCTCCATCTCGAAAGTTTGTAGTCTTGGATGTTTGTCTTAGCAGTCAGAAGTACAATTAAGTAACATCTCCATCTTTCCAGAACACCATCTAAATACCTAATTAGGTTATTCCCCGTGTCGTCTCATATAGTTTTGTGTGATTGTCACCCTCTTTAACTCCCTGAAGTCCTTTATAAAGTTTCCTCAGATCTTCTTGGCCGTGGAAGTCACTTAGTTCTTTAAACCGCTCTTTCTCAAGTTGCCGCTTTTTGTAACTGCGGAAAGTCTGTCGCTCTTCTTTTGCTGTTGTAATATAATCTGGTTGCTCTTGTGCCTCTCTGCAACATTTTCCTTTTAGCCTCATTCCGTTCGTTTACGTCCCTTCTAAATATCCGTTCCTTCTGGTGTTGTTATTATACCCGATAATCTCTTCTGTGATGTTTAACTGCTGCTGTTCCTTGCAGCCGTAAATATCTTTTGTTTGTACTTGGTCAAGACCATGTAGTGAGCAGTACCTGCTTCGAGCCCTCTACATGCCCTATCGTCCAAATCATCCGTG
Organism: Adranes taylori; assembly: GCA_009867245.2. Taxonomy (NCBI): domain Eukaryota; kingdom Metazoa; phylum Arthropoda; class Insecta; order Coleoptera; family Staphylinidae; genus Adranes; species Adranes taylori. Next base: position 10,987 of record WYDF02273795.1, on the reverse strand, counting down.
ACATATACTTTCTGGATCAACGCATGATCTATTTGATTAGATGTTACTGCATCTGGTAATTTCCATGTTGCCTTATGTCCATGCTGCCTTCTGGAATACACGGCCTGAAGGCTTCTTCACAACCTTGGTATTCATGTCAGCCAGAATTAATTTGGTATCATTCTCTGGTGTATTCCCATATGTACGTTCTATTTGGGTATAAAAGGTCTCTTTTTATCATCTTCAGAATCTTCGGTACGTGCATGAGCGCAAATGATGGTTATATTAAAGGATTTTTTTCGGAGTCTAAGCGTGCACAATCGTTCGTTGATGGGGTTAAAATTCAGTACTACCGCTTTGTTTATCCTGTGGGCCATAAATCCGGTTCCGAGATGACCTTTGCCGCTGGGACTGCAGAATCCTTACTATCGGTAATCTTTACTATCGGAGATCATGTTCTCTCTTCAGCGTACTTCTTGTAGAGCTGCGATGCTAATATTATGCTCTCTTAATTGGTTCGACACAGCTTCAGACACGCTCTCACCCGATTCAAGCTGAGGACGTTCCATGTTGCAGTTCGTAGATCATTAGCCCGTAATCGTAGCCGGTTCGTCTTCCTAAAATCTGTGCGGTTTCATCTCTATGTAGGCATTTCGGTAATAGCTTATTATCCGCAGTCCGGTCGTTAGCCTAATGTGTAGCCATCTGGGGGAGGGGGGCTGCCCCTTTACAGCGCTTTGGGTCGCTGCTCATTTAATGGGGTAAGGTGTCTAGCCTTTAAAGATCCTTCTACAGCATGCAAGGCAGCTTGTGCGGGGATTTCCCTTCCGCCTTTTTTGTCGTTAGGTGTCTCACTCATCCATCCGCCTGCAAAGTCGTTGTCAATCCCCAAGATAACGGTGCGTGTTCTTGGTCCGCCCTCGTTTTTGATATCCCAGGGACTCGTTACATATAACGAGCTTTCCTCTATCCGCTACCTAGGGAGGAGACCGATGGGAGACCAGCAACTCCACAGGGGCTTCGGCCATCTGGCAATTAATCAAAGTAGCTTATAAAATTGTGAACACATTCCTCACCATATGTTATATACTGGGAGTCTTATGTGTTTGAGTACACTATGTACAGTCAGACTATGTATAGTGTGACTCAAAGGTTACTACGAATGAAATCATTAGATTATGGAAATTAAAAAAATTGTATATTTATTCTAGTGAACAACAAAATTTTTATTTGCTTTTTATTTGAAACATAAAATATAAAATAAATTATAATTAAAAACTCAGTCAGAGTACTCAGTCATTATAAAAGGCTTTTTGTTGTTAGGATCTAACAAAGTGGTGATCGCACTGAGCCATATTCCACAAATATGGCTAAATATGGTAAAAATATTTCAAAAATATGGGTTAGTGAGTCTAAGATCAGTGAGTTTGAGACACATTGTGACCATTTAATGTAAACTGAAATAGATGCATGATGTTAGCATGAAAACAGATGTTAGTGCAGATAGACTTTAAAAGAATTATTGAAATGTGTTCAAGAATTCTTTCCTCTCGTTTTACGATATCAATGTACGTCAGCTACTCATCTTGTCGTAAGATATGACTTCTTCGTGATGAGATCCAATATCGGAGTACGTGGTAGACGACGGCGTTTGGGCTGACATCTGACGGGCATTGAGTTACTGTGTGTTCTAGTGATGTGGTGACTGTTTGATCAATTGAAACTTTGGATTTGTGGCGAAGTGTCTCTCGTCGAATTCCTCCCATGGGAAAAGTAAGATGTCAAAATTACAAAAAAGAAAATGTAGGTGTCGGTAGATTACTGTGTATAGAAGAAACCAAAATTTGTGACGGAGAGAATCTGCTGAAATAATGACGTTGTGACTGAGAGCCAAAACGCATGGAATAAATAGACATATTATTCTGCATATCATAAAACTGAAGTATTTTCTCCTTCTTTATGTTTAACTAGTCAACTGCTTTTACCATTTAAACTTGTTGTTGGTATAAGTGAAGCGCAATCAGTGCGAACATTACCTTCTGCGCATTACCAATAACTGCACGAACACTACCGATAACTACACTTAAATTAGCAAGGTCTGGGTGTGGTGATAAGCTCAAGATTGTAAACACCATCAAACAACGGAAGCTCGAATATCTTGGGCACGTAATGAGGCAACCGGATAGATATGGGCTCCTATATCTGATCATTCAAGGCAAAATCATGGGTGGGCAAAAGAAGCGTAGAACGTCGCACAACATCTTGGCTTAGGAATCTACGCCAATAGTATGGCAAAACTACGGCACAGATCTTTCGTGCAGCTGTGAACAAGACGATCATATTAAATATGGTAGCCAACATGAGAGTCAACGATCGACAGCGGTCATGACACTACAAGAAGAAGAAGAAGAAGAAGAAGAAGAGGGTGTGGTGACGTATAAAGGCCGAATCGTCTTTCCGTAAAAGCAGCGAGGCTTTTTGAAGAAAAACTTCTAACGAATTCTAGTGTTGCTGATAAACTCGGAACCTTCTCCTGTATTTCTGTATTTACTTTCTGCGTATTTGGTAATGTTCATATTTGGTCTCTTGTTTGCTTGTTAACAAAAAGTAATCTTGACCGATATTGCACATTACCTCTAGTTTATTGTTTTTTCTCGATCGGGCTTATATCTGGTGTTAACATATAAACTTTATCAAAATTTTATAAGAATATCTGGTAATTAATTAATTACAAAAAAGGTTTGGAATTTAACTCCAAGACATTATTTTAATTTCCGTGCAGATGTTTTTTGGAATGAATTATATAAATTGCTTTATATATATATGTCCTTTTCGTTTGAGACTGTTCAGCCGATAACTGTTTTGTTTGCACTGAAATCACTATCAAAGCATTTACTCGCTTTTTTCTAAAAGATGATCAAACGTTGTAAATTACATTGTACATATACTGTTTTAGCTTTTAAAAAATACTTACAATATAGAATACGAAAAGGCGCAAATCAGATAATAATCGAGTAAACAATTATTATTCTATAGGATCCCATGAACGTTGATATGCATCTATTGAAGGAAAATAAGTTGTTGTTTGTGAGGAATCTATTGAATGTTAGCTAAAAAAAAACCAGCATAGAAAACCGCCTCCACGTATCGAACAAAAGCATTCAGCATTCAATTCACATTAAATATACAATCTTCGTCGACACAAAATAAAAAGTTTCTTTCTAATTTCCTGTACAAGCCTTAAACATTCAATACTAGCAGTGGAAAATAGGGGAAACATTATGCGACGATGGATATGGAAAAGTAGGGCGTAGACAAGACAAACGAGTCTGTCCTCATTAGAATGTTTAAATGCACGGTTAGCAAATCTATTACTGTTGGAGGGCCAGCAGCTGTGAGGTATGGAAACAAAAACGCTTAGTGTTTAAAGGAAGTGAAAAACGCAGCTTTTCTTTCAGAAAATGAAAGATTTTTATCTTTAGAACTCCCGTGTGTTTCGCGTTTTCGTCCTCTTTTTTGTTATTTCGTTTTACTGAAACGATCTTTTAATTAAATTCATGGCTCACCGCGATTTGAAATTGGTCTAGTATTCCTATAAGACTAAAACTAAATCAGGTATTTTTAACGTCAGGTGTATGGGATGTATTACATACGAATATTAGTGTATACATTGCAACTACGGAAATTTTATACTAACGCCAAAAATACTCAGAAAAACATCAAATTTAGGGATTCGTAATTTATAAACTATACATTCTTCTTCACTTGTTCAATTTGAATAACCCTGAGTACACTGGAGTAAATGGAATTCTGGGGAAAGTAGAAATCATAAGCATGAACAATATCTTAAATAAAGTTTCCTATAGATAAGAAAGAAATTGTATATGATATTAGGTTTGCATTATATATGATATTAGGTTATTATTTCCTATATAAAATATTATTTCCTAATGGCAAAATAATTTTTTTTTCAAACGTTTTTAAAAATAATATAGGTTTATTTGTCGCAGTGATTCGTATGGTATGGGATAAAAGGGAGCCTATGTCAACGGCGTAAGTCGGTATTGGCATCCATTTAAACCTCCTGTTACTTGTTTCGTTTATTCTTGTATTATTTTAATAATTGTGACGTATATTTCTTCCTTCCTGTTGTAATATAGAATAATGCGACATTATATCAGAAATAAGCCACTTCTATCTTATTCTGAAGAAAACCTGAGAGTAGCCAGAGCTACGAAGCACTATGATATACCTAAGTCGAATGGAGGAGTGTAAAATGTATATCAAGGGAAAGAATGGAGGAGTGTAAAAGGTATATCAAGGGAAAGAAATGTAGCTATACCTTATGAAGCTGAAGTAAAGATGGCATCCCACAATAAATGTATGGAGAATTGGAGAATTGTCTGAAAAGAAAATTGTTTTCGTAATTGGACAATACTTAAGAGCCAATGGTTTGGATAGTTCGTGTGAATTTGATCCGTGTTATCACAAACTCTTTTACACGGACGGTTCTACAGTGCGGAGCCATCCCACAACCCGACACCAAGCCCCAAGCGATGCTTCAAATGCTTTGCCATCGGCCACTCAGTAAACGAGTGCATAAACCAACTGGGCTGCTCCAAATGCGGCCAGCAACACCATGCTCGTACATGCGAGCAAACCCATCCCAAATGCCTCTGCTGCGGCGGCAGGCATGAGACATGGTCCAAAATGTGACCAAAAAAAACAAGAGACTCTCAAAAAACCCGAGGAGATTGCACACGCCCGGTGAATCGACTCACCCATTCCCACAAACCCTGAGCAAAGGACAGAGGACGATGACGATCCGGCGCTTAACTCGTCCTCCCCCACAATAGGAACTGTGAGTGCCTGCGGAGTGCGGCATAAAATGTATCCAATTAAAAATCTCCTATTATCCGACAACATGCATATCCTCTCCATTACCGAAACTAAAATTCAATGCGATATTAACATTTAAAATTTCATTTAAAGTTTTTCAACAAAATAGTCGCTTAGCTAGCATGAGAGGAACCGCTTTGGCCATCCACAGTAGTTATGCTAGTACACCATTCCACCTTCCTCCACAATTTCTACATCTTGAGTGTGTGGCGGCCAACATTCATTTTAAAAATTTCGCAGTTACTTTCTTTTCTTATTATAACCCGCCCACCGAAACCATTTCTCAAGATCTTCTTCAATTTATCTCACTTCTTCCGAAAGTCATAATTATGGGCGACTTTTATGCTCGCCACGTGGATTTTGGCGATTCGGCAACAAATACAAACGGCGAAATTCTCACTAACTGTTACACTCATTTTCCACTACAACATATCAGAACTACAGAAGCTACTTTCTGTGGCACTGGCCTTTCAATTATTGATCATATAGTGATCACTGAAAGTCTTAAACAATTTATTGAGCCAGTGTGAGTGTTTCTCCGGCACTTCAGTCACATCAGACCATTATCCACTTATGGCCAAAACTACCTTAGCTTCAGCGCCTATTCCCTAACTCTACTGATAAAGCTGAACTTTTCGCTGACTACCTGGAAAAGGTACCTAAAAGGTACTTAATAATATACTTTTCGAGCCAAATTTTCTTGGAGAAACAAACATTCTCGTAATCGATTTGCTTATTCGCCACACACCACTCACAGATTTTCCTGAACAGGACGATATTCTATGTTCTATCACCCAAGATGATGTATCCAAAACACTAATCAAAGGCAAAAACACCGCTCCTGGTTCGGCCGCTTTCACTCGTTGAATCCTCCGACACATTCCGGCTAAGACCGTATCGTTCCTAACCGACATATTCAATAAAAGTCTTTATCTGGGACACTTCCCAATATGTAGGCAAACTGAGCAAACAGTCATGATTCCTAAACCTCGCAAAGATCCTAGACATGTTTCATAATATCAACCAATCACACTTCTTAACGGCTTAGGAAAAACCTTGGAAAGGATTTTCACATCTCGCCTACAAAACTGTCTAGAGATGAACAGAGTACTCACAGAGCCAGTTTGGTTTTACAGCATCATGCTGTACTATGTACTCTCTTCTAAAATTTCAAACAGGTATCACACGAGCACTCAACAATAGGCATTGCGCTTTGGCAGTGTGCCTGGATATCTCTCATGGCTCTGACTATGTCTGACATGCTGAGCTGGTTCCATGAGCTTCATATCTTTCATCCTAATACAATGAGGATGCTCCAGTCATATCTATCCGATCGTACCACCCAAATTAAAATTGGAGACACTCTCTCTAGATCCATACAACTTCAAGCTGCCGTACCACAAGGTTCTGTTCTTGCTCCACTTATGTACTGATATGATCTCCAACCCCCAACCATTCTAGATACTGATGACATCTTTGTATGCTTTGGGCTTTGTTCTATGATGCTTTGTATGCTTTGTATTCTGTTCTGTATGCTGAGGACACAGTTTTCTGGGCATGCTCCCTAATAGCGGAAACTGCAAACCGTCATCTGTAGTTATCTTTAGACAATTTACTAAATGGACTCGAAAATGGCATATCACCCCTAGCCCGAGTAAAACTCAAGCCATCTTCATTCATCATCCCAACCATGTCAAAAAGAAACATCAAAACTGCGGCCACACCAAACTCCGACTCTAGAACGAACCTATTTCATTAAAAGACGAAATCTGCTATCTAGGTGTCTGGTATAATAAAACTTTTAACTGTAATTCCGACCTAAATTACACCCTTTCCAGGGTACACAAACAAGTGAACCAGACCTCCAGACTCAGATGACGCTTTAGAGGCTGACATACAAAAAGTCTACATCACACTTAAAAACCTCTATTAGGCCACTGACTGATAGACTATAGAGCTGTTCTATATTATACTCTTTCTAACGCGCAAGCGCATAAAGTTACTACCTGTGAATGAAGAATACTTCGAAAAATTCACAGGTTACACTTCCAATTTCCGAGTGCGCTACTATATGAACACTGCTCTGCTGAGCCTATCACAGATCGTCTAAAATCCCTACAGTCTAAATATCCGACACGACGTGATGCAGAAATCAACCCAATAGCCTACCAAAATCTTCGCTCTGATTTGAAAGCCAGTCACCACCGTAGCAAATTGCCACGCATATCCTTCCCACATCCGCTAGATCGAATTATCCAAACCATGCAGGAATCGCCTGAGGATCTCCAAGATATCCTTGAATTAATCACACTGTCCCTATCCCTATGCCTGTATAATAAAAAAAGACCAATACACAAAAAAAAATTAAAATTAAAAAATAAATAAATAAAAATAAAATAAAAAAATTAAAGGGTGATCGTGAGTACCTTTGAATTCCTTATATTGCAACACCAAACCCGTTTACAAATTATTTTCAACGGATTTTTCTAACAGTGATGCCAAAATAAAGACCTATGGTACTTATTTAATATAGTCAGACTGCCCCATACTTCATTTCATTTGGACCACTTTGTTACGTAAAGATTCACTTCCTGGATCTCCATTTCGCTGACTTCTGTATCATTTTCTTCTATTTCTTGCTCTGTATCTTACTTCGTTAACGTAAATTTGTTAGACTATTCATTAACGTTCAGAAATTACACTTTCAAATATTTGAGGTATATATACCCCTGCAGGCAAACGCCGGGTTAATTGAGACATACATGTTTTTGTCCTTAACAATGCTTTTCGGCAGATTCTAGCCAAGTCATGCCAGTTTTAACTATTTTAGTAATAGAATTCGGTTTTTCTCCGCTATGGCAACGTTTTGATCTTCTGCCTGTCTATCTTTCGCTTGTTATGTACAAGTATGTGCGATTGCCTCCTTTCCATTTTGTCGACTACAATGCCATGCTATGTGATCTATCTTTTATTATTTACATCCCTTTGGGAGAAGAATTTGTGGTTTATGAAAGTATCAATATCTATTGAAAATTGTAATAACTGAATAAATGTGCTTTATATACTTATTCATTGTTTCGAAGCATTTGGGTCTATATAAACGTAAATTACGCATGATATAGTGTTAAGCTAAAAACTGGTTACCGAGACGATTTCACATGAAGCCTGGGAACAAAAAAAAAAGAAAATTCTAGGTATTGTGCCTGGGAGTTTCCTTTCGCTCCTTGTGTAATGCATTATTAATACCCTCTGACTGGTAGTTTAATTTGGGTTCATTTACGCAGCAAGGTTGTTATACTTTTTTTTCAGCAAACTGTTTCTTTTTCTTTTTTTGACGTTTATTCTCTCGTCTTAATCATTTGTGCAAACGAAACACAAAAAAAACCTAGACATGGTGAATTTTTTTTATACAAATTTAATATCCGGAATATTTGTTGAGATGTATCAGTATTATTCTAATTTATTCTTGTTAGCACTAATTTATACGTATTAGTTTTTGCACATAAGCTAAGGCTCAAATGAAATATTTTGATTTCAAATTTTATACTTCTGAACCAATTTTAAAGCTACTTTAGCTCATTATACCTTCAACGCCCAACAACGAGTGTCATTCGTGTATGGGATACTGACTCAAAATACCCAAACTAGTTTAAAATGAATTTGAATTTATCATCGCTTCCACGCCCGAGGTATACTCGACTCGAAATGCTCTACCTTCGCCATTTCTACACAAAATGAAAACACTATTTTCAAGAAAGTTTTATTGGAAAATGTTCTAATTATTTTCAAATCCAGAGTTTAGAATTTGTCAAAGTTCTATTTAGGCAAATAAAAAATTGCCTTTATTGTCGTTGATTTCGAAAAATGGGTCCTTCAGTTGTAAATGACAGCGAAGACGTCAGATTCTTCATTCCTTTTGGGCTATAATTCTTGCAAATTGCAAGCTTAACCATCGACCATCAAGAATGAATTGAAACAAGTTCATAGTGCTTTATCTATTTCTAGCTACTAGGTTAAATCGAATGTAGCTTGTACATTTGAAATGTAGCTTGTACATGTACAAAAATAGTACAGATAATTTCTAGTGAAGGATAATTTTGTAATGTCAGTTCTACATATTGTCCCGTGGAAATTTGGGGAATCTTGAAGCTCCTCAATATGAGCGGAAGTGAAAGAACTTTTGGGTGCTGTAGCGGCTACTAGAGAATCTACGGAATCCTGCGGAATCTTTTCGTACAACAATTATAAAATGCGATTCAGTTTAATACGTACTTTAATTTGTTTACGATTGAATGAAGTTATAATGCTAAGAAGTTATAATCCCTGCGAAATTATTTTATAATCCTTAAATTCCCATTACCATTTAAAGCAAGACCCTAGACTTTGCCATTGGTAGGCTAAAGGCTAATTTTATTGTTTAATGCTAGTAGAGTAAGCATATATTTAACGAAGCTCTACACAATCCTAGCAAACACAATTTGTCTTTAATAGGCAAGGATGTTTGAATAAAAGAGTCATATAAACTTAACAAAATGTATTGTAAATGATTTCAGAGTTGCACACATGGAAATAAAGTTATAGTTAGTGGTTTCTAAATAAATAAATCCCCACCAAAGTAGTAAAGATAATGTTACATAAGTTCGATTACTAAGTGCAAATAAATTAGTCAAAATGTCGTTCATATTCATCAAACTGGTTCCCAAATAATTTAAAAGTATTCCAATTACAATTTCTGAAGTTTGAACCATTAAAAATTATTTTTGTAACTACGCACAGTGACCTTATTACTTCATTTTAATTTACTTTAATTTTTCTAAGTATATAGACTTGTTGCCTAACCTATATAATTTAATTCATTGAAACAATTTAAACTCAAAACAACCCATTTGTCAAATAATATACATGGACAAAAATGAAGACAAAATAGCAACCTACCACTAGCCAATAACAAATTACTTTGGAAACGTTGCATGGACGACAGCATATGTATTTCGAAATCTCAATAAATTCTCTAACAACATAAACGACATACAGCCCAAGCTTAAATTCACACAAGAACTAGAACCTGACAATAAATTCAACTTCCTAGACCTAACCGTCACAGAAACCCAACACCAACATAATAAGAAACAACGCCATAAAGGACGGATTCTCAGCAGATACAATAAACAAAACCACGCTGAAAATAGAAAAACAAAACAAGAAACAACACAGAAAGTACGAAAGAAACAACCAATCATATACGGAAACATACATATCAAGACCCACTAAACAAAAGGAATGCTAAACTACTTTGAAAATGCCATATAAAATGTGGTTATAAAACATAAAATAAAATAATGAAAAAACTCTGCATCGCTAAAGCAAAAACAGACACCAAGTATGGAGTTTACAGAAGCACTTGTAGCGACTGTCACCTATATTGGCGAAAATGAAAAGCTATAAAGACAAGATGTAAGGAACATTTTGCCAACTAAATCACATCAAAAGTAAGAAAACATATAAAACATAGTTTTGAATATAACCACAAAATTAAAGTTGAAAATCTAAAACTATAACACGAAAAGACAGAAGCAAAGTTAGCACTATTAGAAGCCCTCAAAATAGAAAAGTAATTTCACCTAAATATAAATGCATATGCGAACAAATTCACTTATAAAAAACACCGTTAACCGTCATTCATGTTCCACAAATCCATCCAAAACATTTAAAACAACATATAACTCATTTAACACTTCTCACATATAATCTACCTACACTTCAGAATCACTCACGCAGAAAAGAAATTTTGTTTTAATTCTGTAATGTTATTAATTTTTGTTAACAAAGTGGAAGATGTTTTTTTGATTTCGCTACAATGCCATTTTTAAAGTTACTGTTGCTTGTAAACAGTATTCATCAATCAACCCGTTCCCGTCCACTGCTGGACATAGGTCTCCCGTAGCCTTTTCCATGTGTCTCTGTTCTGTACGGTTTGCATCCAGTTGTTGCTGACACACTTCAGGTCATCAGACCATCTTGTTGGTGGGAGACCTCTACTCCGAAACGCTTCTTGCCTCGGTCTCCATTCGACAATGCGTTTTGTCCAACGGTTATCTGACAATCTGGC
>WYDF02273784.1:0-17788 GCA_009867245.2 Adranes taylori | reverse complement strand
AATACTGTTTTTGAACTTTCTCGATTTCGTTTATGTCCTTCTCACATTTAGGATTAATAACAACAGTACTCTAATTTGATCGCATAAAAGTATTATATAATGCAATAACTGAATTGCAATCCTTGTAAAGTCTAGTATGTCTAATTATGAAACCTAATACTTTTAAGGATTCACGGCAAGTTTTTGTCTGGCAAATGTTAATTTAGTATCAAGTAATATGACTAGGTCTCTAATCTCCTCTATTCTCTCTAAGGTTATGTTATTAAGATTATATCTAAAATGACTACTAAATGACTACTAATGACTACTAACTAAAATGTTTGGTATTTTCTTGAGAAGGTCATGGTTTTACACATTGCAATATTTAATTCCAATTTATTTTTTGTCGACCAGTCGTGTAAAATTGACAGATCATGCTGGAGAATTTCAGTCATCTATTGTGTAAACTTTATTAAAAAATTTTAGATCATCAGCATATATTAAATAAGGTGACGATAGCTGTAAACAAATCATTAATAAAAATAGTAAATAAAAGGGGCCCTAAATTACTACCCTGAGGAACCCCACTAGTCGCGACAAATGATTTAGATTTAACAGAACTCTATTCTACATAGCAATTTCTGGTACTAAGGTATGATTCAAACAAGCAAACAAGTTTATGTGACAAGTCTACGCTTTCCAATTTTTGTAGTATGATTGTACGAGGATTGTTCGGTAACTACGTGGGCTAACAAAGAAAAAGTAAGTTTTTATTTTGACAAACAACATTTTATTTTTCAATATAGTCTCCTGCTCGCTCAACACACTTATTCCAACCATTAGGAATACCTTCATTGTAGGTCAATGAATTCAAGTCCTCGAAATAGCTATTTACAGCAGCGATTACCTCGGAATCAGACAAAAATCTCTTACCACCGAGCCATTTTTTCAGATTTGGAATTTTTTCAGATTATAATCACTGGAGCCAAATCTGGGGAATAGGGCGAATGAGGTGCAAAATCAAATCCCAATTCATTAATTTTGGCCATTGCAGACTTGTGGGCAGGTGCGTTATCCTGATGGAAAAGCACTTTCTTCTTTGCCAAATGAGGCCGTTTCTCTTTGATTTTGTCGCTTAATTGTTGCAACAAATTGGCATAACACTCGCCATTTATTGTTTTCTCCTTTTCTAAGTAGTCGACCAAATTAATTCCATGGGAATCCCAAAATACAGTTGCCAAAACTTCTGCAAGCAAAACTGTTTTTGCCTTCTTTGGCAACGGAGAACCGTGTGTGTTCATTGTTAGAACAGTTCATTAGTTTCGGGAGTGTGATGGTGGACCAGGTTTCATCGACTGTTATGAAACGGCGTAAAAAGTCCTTCGGATTGCCAAGACGATACGGACTTTTTCAACCATATCCGGGGCAGTAGCAGTTTTTGGACGTCCAGTACGAGGTTCATCAATTATGCTCCTACGAACCCGCTTCTATTCGGCAACCCAGTTTTTAACCATTGCAAATGAAGGAGCGGATTTCAGTAATGTTGAATCCAGCTCTGCTTTGATTTCGGTTGGTGTTAAGCCTTTCAAATGAAAGTACTTTATCACTGCTCTCAGCTCAGTTTTTTCCATTGTTTATAAAATCACACAAGACGTTCACTTTGGCGTAGTGTCAAAAACAGACTAATTGACAGATCGCTCTGTACTGTCATATTTAGCCTATTAAAGGGTGATTCTACAGATTGGTAAAGAAAATTTCTGCAAATTCGCACCATTTCCGTGTTAGGCCACGTAGTTACCGAACAATCCTCGTATGTTGAACTCGCTCAAAGGCCTTTGCGACATCAACCTGAGAGTTACTGTTTATTGCATCAGAAATAAATTCAGTAAACGTAGTCAGTTCGTCACCGTAGACCTTCCTTGTATAAATCCGTGTTGATTCTCAGCTATTAGTTTTTCTACGTGGTTATAAATGGACTTATGATATATGATTATGATATTAGAATTTGAAAACCCTTTGCAAAGTTTGATAGTATGGAGATCGGACGATAATTGGTAATGTCAGATATGTCACTAGTCTTAAATATTGGAGTTATTCGAGATGTTTAATACAGATTGGTTTAATATCAGATTAAATAATTTTGATAAGGGATTAGCAAGAGCGCATGCAGAATCTTTAATAAGAAAACAAGGAATAGAATCAGGTCCACAGATCAACTTTCCCTCAAATGACTTCATTATTTTCAATATTTCATTCTCACTACGCTCGTTAAACGTAAACAGGTAGGATTTAGTATGCAAGGAATGAACATAAGTACTTTGATTACCACTGACATAAACAGATTTAAAATCTTCAGCAAAACCCTTGCCAATATCTAAACTACTGAGTAGAACATCTCCAAGTTTCATAGAACCTGGTATGCAAGTACAATGTTAATTTTTTAAAATTTATTATTATTAACGTGTTTCCCCCAATATAACAATATATAAACATAATATAAAACAAAAATGTAATCAGTATGACAGATGTATAACTAAATTATTATCAATAACTATGGCGGTTTAAGATAATGTCAGAGAACTCAATTATCTACCTGATTTTTAATTGATTCTTAACTGAATGTTCAGCGCTTGTTTTCGACCCTTATAATCGGATTAAAATCGAAACAGGTATACTATTTCTTTCGGGTCCTCTGTATTAACTTAAGACACTTTGGCAATTTAAATTAAAGAGATACACGTATATATATATTAATACACTTAGCGCTAATAGCAGTAAATTTATTTATTTATGTGCTCCGACAGATTTATGATGATTAGAACATAATATTAGTATATAGTGTTACATCTAATATATAAAATTGTTGTAGACAGGTGACCAAAAAATTTTTAATTTTTTAATTTAATTTTTTGGTCACCTATCTACAACAATTTTATATATTAGATATTAAGGGGCCAATACAACGATATTCAAAAAAGTAATATAGTGTTACAAGTAAAATAGTGAAAATCATTAATTGAGAGAAGATACAGCACAATGGTCAAAGTACTTAAAACATTTCACAATTGATACACAATGTAGTTATAATGACAACACATTCACAACATTGGAATTATTCTCCTAGTCTTAAGTCTAAAACCCAATAAAGAATCATTTAAAAAGTCAACTCCTCTGTTAGTCAAAAATTTCCTAATCATTAGTCTGGAAGAAGCTCTGTTTTGAGCATATTTTACATTATGATAAGGTATGTCAAAAATATCTAGACTTCTTGTATTTTTATAAGTTCTAAAATTGATCCTATTTAGAAATGATGAAAGGTCAACGCGATTATTTAAGATCTTATACAAGAAAGCATCCAATATGATTCTACGATTTTTTAATGACTCTAGATTGATTACACTAGCAATAAACTCATGACCTGTATTTCTGACGTTTAAATGTAATTTATACGCCATAATTTTTAAAAACTTTCTTTGAACTTTTTCAACATCAAAATTTTTATTCTCATATTAAGGATACCATACTAGCGAATTCTAGATTAGATCTAATGAAGCTACAATATAACAGTCTTAATGTATTGATATTAAAATTGTTCCAATTTCTCCCAACAAAGCCGAGAGTTTTTAGAGCTTTGATATAAGCAATATGAGAGTTAAAAGTTAGTTTTGAATCGAAGAGAATCGCCTAAATCTTGAATGCCTAGAAATTCATTAATATTTTCTATTGCTAATCCATTCATCTAGTAGTTACATTGAAAGTTATTAGAAATCCTTGAGTACCACATAGAATACATTTACTTATATTGGTAGAAATAAGATTTTTACACACCATTCTTGAAGTGCACTCATATCCTTTTAATGTATAGCCAAATCATTTTCACCGCTTATCAGATATACCAGATATACTATATAGCAAATATACAGAATATACCATGATATATCAGATAGGTTGTTACACCTCTATAATTCCTAATATTCTGTTTGTCCCCATTCTTATAAACTGTGTTTCCACAAATTAGGACAAATCCCCGAACTTAATGATAGATTAAATAAGAGCATTAATGGTTTCGCTATAATAAATCCATCTTTTTGCAAAAATATTGGAGATTCCATCAGGTACAGTATTTTTGCAATTCTTAATATTCATAATTTTTTTAACTATATCTGATTCAGTAAATTGTAAGTTACAAAGACTCGAATTATTATTGAAAGAACAATTTTGCATATTAACATTTCCAACTACAACGTCCCCAGAATATACCGATGAAAAAGATATTGAGAACATATTAGCTATATCAATATTACCCTGACCTAATATATAATCAGAATTCCTAGTATTATTATTAAATTTCCAAAAATTCCTCGGATCTTCATTAATGTTAGCTTCTGTATTGGAAATGTAACCTTGATAACATTGAAGAGACAACCTCTTGCAGTGATCACGTAGTGCAGAGATTTCATGATAGTCCGAAACATTATTCGTTGATTTAAACTTCATATGGGCGATCTTCTTCTTAGTGACAGTATCTCGTAGTTCATTGAAAAACCAACAAGGGTACTTTGATGGCTTGAAAGTTTCACTGGAACATATTCAGAAATGATGGCGTTTAGATGTGTGTGTAACATATCTACTACTGTATTCACATCTTTATTAAGAAACATATTTTCCCAGTTGGCAGTTCCAGTCAAGTCATTGATAACACAATAATTAGCGGATTTATAGTGTAGTTCCTTCATGGTATCAATCGGAATAGCACATGAGAAATCAGCATGATGCTTAGAAGTATTTAATATAACTTCAACAGCTGAATGAACTTTTATATCTTGTAGGTGGGAAAAAATAACATCCAGGTATACATTTCTTTCGTTAAAGATCTCATTAATCTGGTATAAGTGAAGATAACTAAAGCTATCCACTGTAGAACATGCTCCATCACTGTTAAAATTATCCCTTAAAATCACTCCCAGGTTGTCATTGTCCCAAGTAGCTTTTGGTAAATTATAATCACCAAAAAGAAATAATTTAGCATTCGGAAATTGATTATTTATATTTTCAACGTTTCTACAGTGATCCTCATAAATAATGGAAGAGGATGAATAGGAGAATGAGGGTGTTGAATAAGTTTCGATTTTAAACATTATTTAACCAGAATTAATACCCCACCTCCTCGTTCAAAGGAACTGTTGTTACTATTTCTGTCGAACCGGTAACAATTGTAGTTTGAGGAACAAAATTCAGAAGACTGTATGCTTTCGTTCAACCATGTCTCACAGATCAAGATTATGTTATATTAAGTATTCAAGTATTCAATGAAGTTGTCCATCCTGGTTCTAAAGCCACCAACATTTTGATGATATATATATATTGAGGGATTGTTTTAGTTTTTTCTTGGCTTATTGACGCTTCTTGGGGTCCCATTTATGTATTATATTAATAAATCCGTTTCACCATTATTTATTCTTATTGTTCTTCTTCTTTTAATTTCTTGTAAAATTGTATCTGCTTCTGTGCTTGGTCCGAGCTAATACTATATTTAGCGACTCTTATTTTTCAATACATCAAGATCATCCCGTCGACTCTTCAACACCAGCTTGAGTGATCTAGGTTTACCATCACCCTTGTTTTTCCCAATCCTTATAAATTTATCAATCTCTTTAGAAGTTCCTACCTGATTTTCCTTTACAGATTTAAGATCATAGTCAATTCTATCATTTAGAACGGGATTAGTACTCTTCAACATTGAAAAAAATAATATTGTTAGCTCTAACTTCCCTTTCATGAAATTCATTGAACCAGGATCCCTCGTCAAAACTCTGAATCATTGTTGAGTTGTTGCACGTCACAGTGTTTAATTGCTGTTTAATTTCAGATACTTCCTTGATGAGCTTAGGAACAGAACGGAGACCTCTTTTACATTCTTCACATAAGAAGATAATAGCTCTATTTGGAATTTCCATACATTGAATTTCAATTGGACTCAACTTACTACATCTTGTATGAATAGAACAATCACAACTATCACATTTGATGATATATTCTCCTTCTTTAATTTTCTTATTACAACTAGCACAAGCCATAATGTTAAGTAAGGTTATGTTTCCTCAAAATGTTTATGTAATGTTGAATTAATAGAAATAATGTTTAATATAATAAAAATACACCTACACTCAATCATCAATCACTAATTTAATGTTAATATTACTAATTAAGTGTATGTTTAAGGAATTTATAGAAGCGCAAAAGTGTTTTGGGTTTTTTTTTAACTTCATGCTCAATCTCAAAAATATGATTTTGGTATGCTTGTTTCATTGAAACATTTAGTGTTCTGTGCAATCGTATAAGTTTATCTTTATGGAAATGAAAGCGTGTATGTTTGTAAAGTTTATTACGGTGGTTTTTGACTTTAATCATTCTCACTATGTCTTTTGTGAACCATGGACGGTATTTGTCACAACTTACTCTACTCACTTAGATGTTTGAAAAGTTATAATTCACAAAAATTGCACATTATCTTAGAGCTTCAAATACACTTATTGCACATTTTTATATCACTTCAATCAGTCAGTACAATACGCGACATTACAGCAAGGTGTATACGAGGTATATGTGATCAGCAGATTATGTGATCAACAGAAACAACACAACAGAAAAGTGGAACGTTGGTTGAACATTGGGATGATCAGTTTTCTTCATTCACCCTTTTATTGTTTAATAAAGGGATTTAAATTTGTCTGCATCTATCTCAACTATTACTGTCTTTGTTGTACAAATCATCAAAGTAAATCATTGTTCAGTTTGTAGAAAGTGATCTTAATGATTTAAAGGTTTTCTTTGCACAATTTTGGCGCATCAATATAAAAAGACATCTATTTTTCATGTTATACTCAATGGCCAAATATTTAATGTCATTATTGAAATAAATATAATCATTTGTATCTTTGAAAAAATTACCCCACTCGGGATTCGAACCCAAGCCTCCCAATTAGCGGTCTGGTGTCCAGACCATTAAACTAAGCGGAGAACAAACAATTTCAAAGAACAAACAATTTCTATAAGAACAATGTTATTCATCTACGATATGCAACTTATAATCAAGTATGTGGCTATCAACATTACCGTCAACACATAGCTTTCGGGTCATCAGGCATGTGCCACTACTAGTCTTGTTTTCTTATTTATATATTAATTTCTGTTTTCACGTCTTAGTAGACAAACATGATAAATAAATGAGCTATTTCATAAGTGAATGGGTCAATCGGTATAATTAATATAATGATTGAAATTAATATAATCATTTGTCTTTGGAAAAATTACCACACTTGGGAATCGAATCCGAACCTCCCGGTCAGGTGGTCAGACCCACTAAACTAAGCGAGGTGAGGATTTCAAAGGACAAACAATTTCTATATATGTTATACACATGTATAATTAATCTACGATATGTAACTTATACTTGTTTATAAGTTACTTGTTCACATACTTGTTTATAAGTTATATATCGTAGATTAATAATTCATGTGTATAACACATATAGAAATTGTTTGTTCTTTGAAAAGTTAAATTATCTTAAATATTTTACTCTTGACTCTTTCAACAAAAAAAAAATACGCAAAACGTAACGGTACATACAATTAAAAAAATATATTGCACATTACGTTCATCTTTCAAGAAAATAAATGATTAAATTAATTACAATTTTGAATAAGTCATTAGAGCAATCTAATTCACACTTATAAAATAATAACCTATGTACCTGAATTATATTTGAAACACAAAGCACCATTCGTTTCTGAGGAATGTCATCTTTCTCGAGAATTCTTCTTAAAGCTGGCCTTTCAGCTTTATCAATTTCTCTGTCATATCTACAAATTTAAATTGCCATGCTAATTATACTGAAAAATATTGGATATGTTTGCACATGTTATATAGAAAAGTGCAACCAACTTCTAACCTGTATTTCAACTGTTGAACAACGTTCTCAACATTTAAACAATCTTTAAAATAATGCGGGAACATCCTTTCGTAGCTTGCTAACTTCCATACAATCCATCGAAAATGATTCTCTATCCATCCGTTCTTGAGTAAAGTAGCATGAACACCAGGCATACTTTTGAACGCATTCTCAATTTCCGAAATTCCAATCAAATCATTGCAATTTGGTATCACTGTGGCTTCATCCGCGGTATGTAACACAGAGTTAATATTATCTCTAAAAAAAACTACTAGTTAGATAATAAAATATAATTCTAAAACATCTGTACTCTTTACACATTTCAAGCAAAAGTTTGTTGTGTGAAATTATATATTGCTTTCAAAACGAACTTGGTCAAAAACACGTAAGTAAATTACTTAATTATATAATTAACTTTATTTACTTAATAATTAACTTAATCTAATAATAAAATTAATTAATTAGGTCAAATCTTTAACGGGTCGTACTTATCACCTTGAAATCACAATAACTATACCAAGGCATTCACTACAGAGGCGTCAATGAGATACCAAAATATTCGATGCCACCAGTTTCGGCTTTTTCAATCTATTTCATAGATTTCTTTTGGTCAAATAGATCTACACAATTCATGTTTGCATTATGGTCGGCGATGATGCGAGGGCATGGGATTTCTAGAACGTTGCCACTTTTCTCCTTGCGCTTCACTTCCACAACGTCGTGTGGTTGGTGATAGTTTGACAGCAGGTGCACACCTCTATTATCTTTCCATTTTACGCCTACTAAGTTGGAACTGCTTGTATGCTCGACAAAGTCTCCTCGTTTCATAGTCCTCGAAATTTTCGTGAAACATTCACCGTTCCACATGCGTATATATTTTTTTTCTAGTAGGAATTCCATCAAAGACACGTGTGTAAAAAAATTATCAAAATTAATTCGATGATTTTTTTCCATTATATCTTCACATAAATTCTTCACAATTCGAGCACCTAGGAACGTCCCCAACTTTACTCTCTTTACTCTCTACTCTCTTTACCAACTATTACTCTCTTTACCTGTGTACATTGTAAATTTCCAGCAATATCCTGACTTATCCGCTAGCATCCATATTTTGTAGCCACGTTTCACAGGTTTTTTTAGGCATATACTGCTTTAGACTACTTCGGCCTTTGAATTTGATCATCGATTCATCTATTGTTGCAAATTCAGTCAATTTGAAGTTTGCCTGAAACATCTGTTGTATCATATCTAAAAATTGACGCAAATCCTACTTTTTCGGAAGGAAAGTATTATTGTTCAAATGCAAGTTGCCTTAGAACCAACTGAATCTATTCAAGTACATTTTGCTACTCATGAACGAATCATGTAGATCAGGTGCTGAGTTCCAGTAATCCTTTTAGCTAGGGAGTTTTTTATGCCCATACCAATATTCAGTCCAATGAAAATCTCAACGATGTATATTTTTTCCATTTTGTTGAAATTTTTGCTCAGCATACAAGTTTGTCTGGTAGGTGATTTATGTTAATAATTCATCGTTCAAAAATAACCTGAATATATCACCTGGAGAAGAACTTTGCACATTTTTGATAAATTGTGATACTCCACAGACTTCAGAGAATTGAGGTGTGTCCGTTATGGGGTATACGGAGTGATGCCCAGTTTGGGGGTATATACGTATCGACGATTGGTGTCTTGTTTCTTTGTGTTTGCTTGCCACCTCTGAGTAGTCCCTGGAGAGTCTTGAGAGGTATGTCGGCTTCAGATTCGTTGTCAGAAACTGTATCCTCAATAGCAACTTCTGTTTCTTCGAATTCACCATTTGCTCCATATTCTTCATCACAGTCACTATTATCGATTGAATCATCCGAAGGAATGTTATCGTAAATATTCAGAATTTCTTCTTGAAGCTCCGAAAAGGTTACGCCTGATAGCCGAAACGGCAAATCATTCTCGTTCAAGTCATCCACCTAAAAAAAAATATTATCATTTATCAAGCAAAAGAACGCTTGCGGCATGATGGTACATATACTGAATTAACAATATTACAGTCCTGTAACCATAGTATCACTCAAATCAATCAAATGTATATATCATTCAAATGTACTTGCATCCAATTCAAATTGCTTACCTGATAACAGTTTTATGTAATTAGTGTGGCCAAACACAGATTTTCTTCAAAAAACTGGCACTGAACGATTTCTGAATGTAGGTTAGATCGAATTTGTGCACCCAATAACACAAATCATAATAAACACGGGAACATCTGATGGAAACCTGTTGGCGTCATCGGTTATGGTAACTATGTACTTCAAACAAGTATTCTGTAAGGTGGTAGGCAGCAGACCCACTATCCTTGTAGAAATAAATTTTAAATAGAGTGATACGCATAGAGTACCACCATAACATGAAAGCTACAACACAGATGGTACAACGAATGTACCGTCATGACAAAAAGAGTTAAACTATACACCCTATACTATTGCTCAATTCTATGACTAATGCCACACATATAATAGAAATTTTAGTTGAGATTAGTGTTCTTTTTAATTACAGTGCAAATAAGTAGTCTATGCGAAGTGTATTCGGAGTTCTACACTAGGCTAGAACACTCGGAGGTACATTAATTGTATTAATACTTTTTAGTACATTAATTGTATTAGTACTTTTATGCTTTATACTGTATTCCATTATTATTGTGATATTTATAATTTTCTAAATTGTATTTTATTTATGAAATCTTTTGAGGTAAATAATTCTTTTTAAATAAATGATCTATCTATGTATGCGTTTGGAAGAAGAAACTGCTTCTTAAGCCCGAATGGTTTAACCAGAGTACAAAATCACTTGTTAAATCAGCAGCTGATAAAATTGCGCTTCCAGAAGCTCCAGAAGCGATCATAGTGGCCAATATTAGTTCAAACAATCCGGCACAATAAGAAGAAGGTCGCCAATCGCTCATTTTAACTCACAAGTATCTAAGTTATATATCCAAGATCTTGTCAAATAACAAATAAAAACATATATGATACAAAAATATAAATAACTTACCCAGCCATTGTAAAATGTACGTGTTCTGCATTTTTCGGTGTTATATCATAAATAAAATCTGCTATCCTATAAAAACTCAAATTATCCACTACTGGACTGTAAAGTTCTTTTAAACGTACGCGACCAGTTATATTAAATTTCTTATAACTTAAAACACCTAATTTCTGTCTAAAATGAAAAAGATGTTAATTTGCTAAACACCACAACTCATAGTAAAATATAACTCACATATTTTTATTACTATTTGAGGCTTCAATAAGACGTTGCTGAATGGAAAGAGCCGATTTTCTAGTTTCAATCACTGTAAGCCTCTTTTGCAAAGCATTATATTCATTATCTAATTCTTCCTGTAGTTTCTTACAATCTGATTTAATAGCCTCATGAAAAACAACAGACGAAGATACTTGACACAACGTTTTCGATATACATTTAATTGGAGTGCCATCGAAAACGACATGAGAATTACTTTTAGAACACGTGGGCGTAGATGTCCAACAATTTAATGCTTCTTTACTAATTGGTGTAGTAGAAGCTTTTGTCTTGTTCTTCTCGGTTTCACTTGAATTATTGGATAATATATCGTTATTTATTTGAGCGTTCAAAACAGGTTTTAAAACGCAATCTTTTAAAAGAGTCTTCTTTATTGGGGTTAAATTCCCACAAACTCGTTCGCAATCATCAAATAGCAATTTAGCTCGGCGCAAATCTTCAGTAGGTATAGGTATTTGCTTCATTCTAGAAACGCCTAAAGTACGTCTTATTTTTGAAGATGAAGGTCTTGAAATTATCTTAGTGTCCGTTTCTTTATTTTTTGAATCTGTCAAAGGACTTGCGCCTAGCAAATCCCTGTTGTCCTTTGCTAAAGTTTCGAACTTATCAATGTTATTGGTATCTAAACAATGAGCTGATCTTTTTCTTGATACTGAACGTGTTGATAATTTATCTATTACAGATTCTACTGAGAATACGACATCTTCAATAAGTTCGCAAGCAGTTTTATCACCAATATTGCAATCGTTTAATTCTGTTTCTTTATTTTGCGAAGCAATTATATTCGTAGCTTCATCTCCCAAAAAATTATATAACGAGAGAGCTTTATCCAATGGATCATCATTCGTTTCGATGTGTTCTTCATTTAGTAATCCATTAGGTATAGTACAATTCAATTTAGTTCTATTACAATCCTTTTCTATATTAGACGCCGCATCTTTAGGAATGAGTGCTCCTTCATTGGAAGCTTCGGTAACTTCTACATTTTGAGACAATTTTTTAGCTTCCTCTGATAGAAGTGAATTCGTCATAGGGCCAGTATGATATATTTCCTTAACTTTTGAATCATTACCAGCATTATTTTCAGAGTCATCAACAATTTTTTTACATATAGTTTCAAGATTGTTTATATTGCTCTTTGTTGTGACATCACCTTTTTCGGAGCATTTGTTCAAGTTTTTAGCTAGAAATTCGGGTATGTCATGGGTTAAATCTTGAGACTCAGTATTTTTCTCATTGTTACTATCCATCTTATTATTTTCATATATTGTTTTAAAATCAGTATCATATAGTTGTGCGACTTTTTCAGGGCATTTAAATGATTTGCAAACATTGTAAAACGACTCGTCTTTATAACCAATATTCTCAAATATTTTTTTCGCATTATTCACAGTATCTTCGGATAAGTAAACCTGGTTTCCAGAAGCTGTACTAAACCCTTGAAAATTACTTGAGATACTCTCGACAGGTTGAATCAAACTGCAATTTTTCGATTGAAAATCATTAACATTTTTGAATCTAGCCATTGCTAGTCTGCCATTGCTATCATCTTCAGGTACATAAGTATTGGTGACAGTCAGTTCACTAAATCCTAAATTTGACTTTTTCGTAACATTTTCTGATTTGTTATTCGAAGACACTTTATTGTTTGGATGCGCAAACTCATTATGTTTAAACATATCTTTAGTATTACTTATAGCAGCTTCTGATATATGAAGCTTTTTTCCGGATGCTGACGTAAATCCAGTATTTTCCAAACACTTTTGTATGTTAGGTTTCTTCACTTGAGAATCAATAATATTTTCAAATCGATTATTGAGATTAGTACTAAAATCTTCTGATATATAACTACTAATGACTGTCGCGGTGTTGAATGCTATATTGGCCTGTATTACTTTATTTGCCGAATCGTTAGTAGGACATACATTTTTGTTACTGTGATAACCAACATCCATACTGTTAAACATCTCGTTAGCATTATCAAATTCATCGTTTGATATGGGAACCTTCTTTCCGGAAGCTGTACTAAATCCAGAGTGGAAATTGTTAGGATTTCCCTCGACAGATTTAAGACTACGAGAAATTGTTTCATAATCTGTGTATTGTTCTTCATTCATATGCTGAAGCAAATAACTAGAAGTACTCCCTGCAACTACATCATCAATATTTTCAAATAGTTTTCTAGCTTTATTAACAGCAACTTTAGATACTTGAATTCTACTTCCAGAAGCTGTACTAAACCCTCTATTCGACAAATTTATAGCTTCATCATATTTAAAAATACGAAGATCGTTAGGTTGTGAATCATTATTAGTTTTAATAGTTTCAATATATTCAACTTTCTGAACTTTATCCATGAATTTTTGAACATTTTCATTATTTTGAGCTTCAATTGTAGTATATTCATTTGAATACAGTTGATCATCTGTTAGAGTAGCACAATCTTTAAATGTTTTTATATCTATTTCTGAACGAAACTTATCATTGTGAGGTAAAATCTTCGCGCCATTTTGAACATCGTCAATAATTTTATTAGTATTGTACATGTCGGCTTCTAATACATCCACTACCTTCTGAGGTTTCAAATTAAAGTCTTCTACCTCTTCTACCTTTTTATCTACATGTTGCAACATTTTACCCGTTTTGAAAGAATCACCAATTTCACAGTTATCCAAGTTTTCGAATAGTTTCTTGGCATTGTACATAGAATCATCTGATATATAAATTTTGTTGCCTGCAGCTGTACTAAATCCAGGATGGAATGATTTCACACTTTTCCTTAAACTTTCACACTGATTACTGCTTTTCACTAATACAACACCACTGTCAATGTTGCTTTCTGAAGTGTGTATACTTTTTGCAGAGATTAATGGTTGATTTACGCGTTCCACTGATTTTGTTAAACCCTTGCTTCTTCTAGGAAACGTAACGATAGTTTTTTGAACACCTTCC
Organism: Adranes taylori; assembly: GCA_009867245.2. Lineage (NCBI taxonomy): Eukaryota > Metazoa > Arthropoda > Insecta > Coleoptera > Staphylinidae > Adranes > Adranes taylori. The sequence continues at coordinate 3,588 of WYDF02273784.1, read as the reverse complement.
TCATCAATTTCTTCTGTTTTATTAAAGGATTTATCTTTAGGCGTAGGCGTTTTCTTGTCGCTACTAATTGCATCACTAGTGTATGCTTTATTCCTAATTTTTTTTGTAATTTTTACTTCATGTTCGGGTAGAGTACCAAGTGCCATATTAAAGTGATCAATTAGGACACCATCACCAGATTTAAACATATTTAAATTCGTATCAATACTAATGTTATCCTTCGAAGCAAAAATGATATCAGAGGATAATTCCGATTTAATAGCATTATAAAATTCTTCATCAAGATTTTCCGAAGATTTAAATAAATTGATTGCTTTTTGAATATTCTGTGCAGGAATTTCTATTGGCTTTCCAGAAGCAGTACTAAAACCAAGACTTTTTCCTATATTAATTTTTACTGATACATCCGATTGTTGAAATTTCAAGTCTGGAGTTCTTTGTAGGTAATAAGGTTTGTTCTTTTTCCTCTTCTTTACTTCTTTGTAATTCACTATTTTGTTACTATGTGGTTCAGTAGTTGTATTAAATGGGACAACTGCGTGATTAGTTTCAGAGTCATTAATATTTAAGGCTTCATTTAAATCCTCTCTATTAGTTTCACTATTTGTCGTCTTTTTCTCTCTTGACCTTAAATAATTTTTCTTCTGTAGCTGTACTTTTGATCTAGTCAACGACTTAATTTCACTTTCTTCTTCTGCAATGTTGCTTAGCATAATTGCAGATTTCTTCAAAGATTCTTCTGAGATATGTAACGATTTTCCAGAAGCGTTATAAAATCCACTACTTGTTAATTTTAGCTTTGTTTTATTCAAAGGTTTTGGCATAGCAAACTGAAATTCTTCTTCAACATCATTTTCACAATTTCCTCTACTACTTTCACCATCATTTGATATATCTTCACAATTTCCTGTTGAACTAAGTATTTTATAAGGACTTACAATATTAGAATCATCGGTATTCATTATATTTTCAAGAGAGCATACATACGATAAAGCATGTTTTGGTATCTCCGATTTTGAATGTTTTGGAGAGCTGAGTAGCATCTTACACTTATCTGTAAATGTATCAATCATTTTCATAACTTTATTAGTTTTATCTCCTATTGCTGGTTTCGTATACATTTTTGTAGGAGATTGTTGTACATTATGATTAGTATTATCGATTTCCTGAGTATTCTGGCTACTGATTTTATGTTGACCTTCTTTTGATCTTATCAATGTTTGTTCGTCTTTTTTTACTTCTGCATTAGTTGCCTTTATATTTATTTTTACTTTATTATTCCCAATGCATATTTGAACACGATTAGAATTCTTATTGGATCCGACAGATTTACTTGGGTCCTTCAAATCTTCTTCATATTGTAATCTACTGGACTCAGCTCGTGTAACAGGCTTATGTTTTAATGGCTCTGATTTTTCTGCAACTTCGGAACATAAAATATTCGAAGTGGGACCTAAAATAAAAACATAACCAATATTGAAACAAAGATAATATAACCAATAACCAAATAATAATAATCGACAATCAAAATTGAAAAAGTGATATTACATATGTTACTATTTTTATGACATTTAGGAATGCGTTTGCGCATATCTCATACTGACTTATTATTAATGCCGCAATAGCATAAAGGCTGTGGAACTCGGCGCATAAGGAACCATTATCCACTAAAACCTGTCCTTTCTGGCCCTAACGATCTACCTGGAAACGTCCTAATTCCGGGGAAGAGGCAAAGATGTGTTTATCTATATCTTCTCTATCTCGGCTATATGTTTTCTATTTTTTGCGGTTTTACTGTCTCCAAGGCAGCTTCTTTCTTCTTTATTACTGGGACTGTTAAGTCACTTATGGAAGACCAATTTTCTTTTGAGGAATTACTTCAATGTTTGTACTGATATATCTTCATCTTATTTTTTCTTTGCTACATCCCTTACGCTTGCCTATATTGTACATTGTAAACTTGTACTGCTTCATTACAGTTCCGTGACAGCTCCACGCGGTCGTCACGATACAAAGCCGATGACAGTTCCGCAATGTACAGGTAGGTGGTGTCGCTGTAGAGGTAGCACCTTTCACCAGAGCTGGGCGCACCGAGCGTCATAGACGGGAGGTGGGCCTTAGGGTGAGCACAGGTCCTCACAGGGTTTCGAACTCTCACTTATGGCTCCTAGAGCCACACCTCGGGCAACTGCATCAACCTGCAGGCTAAGTTAGGTGAGGGTCGTCAGATATCGCGAACACTAATGGTGGGCAGCAATTCCATTAGAACCAGACTGGGGACATCGAGAAATGATCTCCCTAAGGACTCATATCTGGATAGATCAAAGCGCAGCTGGATCAACATCGACGATCTTATCTCTGCGGTGTGGAAAGCAGTGGAGAACTATCACGCTAACACTCCATGAACGTTATGAATGACAATGAATTCTTTAGATGATGTTGTGCCGGGCGACCCGGGTAGCGGCCGGCGCAGCACTGCGTCCAGGGCAGGCGGTGTGAAATGGGAACTGGACATGTGCACGTGGACTCCTGGACGTCACATGGAAATTATGCTACCAGGATGAAATTTCACAAACTAGGTGAAACTCGACTAGCCACTTGGAATGTCCACGCACTGAACCAGACAGAAAAACTGCAGACGTTAAATCATTAACTTACTCGCTGTAAAATAGACTAGCAAGGCAGGAGCTTACTCGCTGTAAAATAGACTAGCAAGGCAGGGGTCATTTTAAGTCGTATAATTATACAATCTACTATTCTGGAACAGAAGACAGAAGCTTTCATGGAGTAGGTTCATGGTATCGAACAGAATATACGAATCTGTTATAGGATATCAAACAATTAATGAACGAATGATCTCAATTAGAATAAATTCTCAGCCATCCATTATTAATATCATACAAGTATATACCCCCACATCAGAAGCTGATGAAGAGATAATAGAAAATTTCTATAGCACACTTGATATAGCAATTAATAAAATTCCCAGTCAAGAAATACTTATCCTGATGGGAGACTACAATGCCAAAGTTGGAAGCACAATGAATGACAAACATATCAGAACGGTGTTAGGAAAATATGGATTGGGCGAGCGCAACGAAAGAAATGAACGTCTGATCCAATTCTGCATAGACAATGACTTTACAATCTCTAATACCGTATTTAATCAACATAAACGTAGGCTATATACTTTGCGATCCCCTGACGGAAAATATAGAAATCAAACTGACTATATCCTGATTCGACAACGCTGGCGATCATCTATAAAAAATGCGAAAACTCTGCCATCAGCTGACTGTGGAACCGATCATCAGTTGCTAATGCTGGAGTTTGCAAGAGAAACAAGCTAAAATGCTAAAATCATGCAAGAGAAACAAAATAAAACATCTTCCAAATGTTATACTCGAGAGCCAATCATCTTTTACAAATGATATCTTATCCAAAATGGAACCACATATGCCCGATGTTATGAACATGAGTTCAAATAACATATGGGGGACTTTGAAAGAAGCTATATATGAAACAATTCAACAACTACCACCAGAAACACAGATCAGCGCTAAACAACAATGGCTCTCAACCGAAACA
>WYDF02273773.1:0-17788 GCA_009867245.2 Adranes taylori | reverse complement strand
TTATAATTAAATATAGTTATAATTAGAGTATAAATTGTAATGAAATTTGGGTTTATGCCAATAAAGGTTTATTTTATTTTTATTTTTATTACTTAAAACTTTTTTAACTAGATTAATTATTTTGTCCAGGCACTAAGAAATGGAAGCTGTTGTACGTTATTTGATCTAAATTATTATCACGGAAACCTGGTTATCACCGGATATCGGTGATAAGGAACGATGATTCGTTTTGCATCTTTCGGTGTGACCGCAGCACATCCTCCAGTACGAAATAGAGAGGAGGGGACGTATTTATCGCTGCCAAAAAATATTTACTCCCAATACAGATTGATTTAAATATCTACAGCGATGATCAACTATGTTTCAATCATACATGCTAGAAAGAACTTCATCGTCGGTGGAGCTTATATGCCTCCATGCTCCTCGGAATCTGTTTATTTCACTCACTGTCAAGATGTCGAAGATTTGACACAATATTTCCTAGATGCCAAATTCAGTATTTATGGCGATTTCAATTTACACCGGAGGTGACCAGAAGCGAATCAAAACAAATATGTCAATATAGTTCATTTGAACACACAATGTTTATCCAATAAAATCAGTCACATTGAAGTGATGATTGACGAGTTTAAGCCTATGGTAATGTGTTTCTCAGAACACTGGATGATTGAAGATCAGTTGTTGAACATAAGAATCCCCAATTTTATACCGCTTTCATACTTTTGTCGCTCTATTCAGTAGCATGGTGGCACGGTTGTATATGTCAATGAAAATTATTTACATCAGTTTAAACAGTTAAATGTTAGTAATTTTTGCAAGGAGCTATCTTTTGAATGCTCCGGCATCATTTTCAATCAGGACACCTGTGTTATATGTATATACAGATCACCATCTGGCGACACGGAGTCATTATTTAACTGTTTCAAGTCTCTGCTTATTAATATTTACTCGAAATTTAAAAACATCCACAGGCGATTTGAACATTGATTCTCGAAATAAAAAAATGTAACAAACAAATATCTTCACGACTTGATCAGCGCCTATAACTTATGTTCTCTAATAAATGAAGAGTTTGTATGAGAGTTTGTATTCAAGGGGACATCACATCTTCTTTTTGTATCGTGAACATCCCCAACAGCAGTAGTGTTAGTGTGCTTCGCAATCGCATTTCGGACCACACTGCTCAATTTATTCAAATCGAATGACTTTATGTCGGTACAAATTCACATATTGATAACAAAACCAGAGTATTTAACGCCTATTCTTATTGTTACTTTAATAATCTTATTTCTTTATCACATAACTTGCTTTTACAATGCGAACGTTTTACAGATATGAACGAAATATTTGATCATTTTTGGAAGATTGTGGAATCGTGCTTTGAAAGAGCGTTCCCACTTACAAGCAAAATAATTTATAAAGATAACAGATATGCACCTTGGCTCAATAGCGACCTAAGGGAGAAATCGTAACAATTTAAAGAAAATGTTTTGGTGAGCGGCTAGAACGAAGCAACGTTCTATTGTTGCAAACTATAAAAATGCTAAAAAAGAGTACAAGAACTCCTTAGATTTTTATAAGGGTAAACACTTTACTAACAAGATTTGTAATGCTGCAAACAAACCAAAGGTAGTTTGGCGAATTATAAATTCGAAGAAGCCAAGTAAAATCTCGGTAAACATACAGAGAGAACTAGTCGAGGACCCTCAAAGTATCGCGAATGTTTTTGGTGATCATTTTTCCTCTGCAACCAAACAGTTAGTTCAATCAAATGACACCAACTCGAATAGTAACCGATGCACATTACAAGAATTGACTACTAATTCGCTGTTTGTCGCCCCTTTAGACTTGTCAGAACTTCTTTTGACTATTAAATCTATAAGAAATTAAGTGTTTTGAGTATATTGGGTCTTGGTTACTAGATATAATAAATAAAATTTTAAATATTTGTACCTTTCCTGATTAGCTAAAATTTGCATTAGTGGTACCAATACCAAAACAAAAAAAAAGCAATTAAGCCGAAGATTACAGACCTATTTCGCTAAAGTAGTTTTTCAAAAATTTTCGAGAAATTCTTAACTAACAGAATTGCCTCCTTTTGCAATACATTTTCAATAATCAAGAATTGCCAACACAGCTTTCGGACCAGCCTCTGAACTGAAACAGCTGCCATTTCCCTAATTCAGGGTGTAAATGAAAAATTTAATGGTAAAGAAAATGTTGTGATATTGTCAGTTGACTTAAGAAAAGCATTTGACAGGCTTGTCTTCAATTTTCTCTTAATGAAATTAGACGGAATATGCATTAGAGGACCAATTAATAGTCTGTTAAAATCATACCTGTCCAATAGAACTTTCGCAGTCAAAGTAGGGGACATGCTTACTATGGACCTTTTTATTCTCGCATAAATTATATCATCACGGTGTGGGGAATGGTTGTTCAAATTAATAGAATTTTTATTGTTCAGAAACGAGTTGGTCGGGTTATTTTCGGGCTTGGGCCGCGTAACAGCTGTAGAAATGCTTTAGTAAACAATCATCTTCTTACTCTGTACTCACTTTATACATATCGTTGTCTTACAGCTATAAAAACAGCGCCAGTTTTATGAGGAATGCTTAATGTCACGACTACAATAATAGAATTAGATTCAATATGAGAACCACGCAATGTCGCTTGTCTTTATACAAAAACTCTCCAATTTACTTGGGCATCGATATATACAACCGTCTGTCTGCGAGCGTTAACTCTCTTGGACTAATTCAATTTAAAATAACGCTGAGGAGATTCTAGTAGGAAAATGCCTGTATTGCAAGCAGGATATCATCGACCTAAAATTTTAGTTTAGTAATCAATTATATCTATTTATTTGTTATATGCACTGTTAGTTTCCTACATGTTTGTACGATACTGTTTTTGTGTCATGTTTTTTATGACTTAATGTAAATTGACGAATCCATCCCTAGATATATAAAGTGTGCGGATAATAAAGATTTTGAATTTGAATTGACCTGGATCATTGACGACATGGGTATTATGTTATATGCACAAGCCGCTCACACGCAAACGTTTTGGCTGAATTTTTTGGATTCTTAAACTCTTTTCAACTTGAAAATAGAGTGTTTCGCTTGATTTACTATTTTCTAATTGCAATGAAGTGTCCTATTTTCCCGCAGATGATCTGATCTTTGATAACAGTTTGCACCATATAGCTTACTGTTCTATCCTAAACACAGAGGACGTTAGGAACAATATGGACTTTGAGCTTACCTATAGAGATTTTCATAATGGAGATTTTCCCAAATTAAATTACTTTTTTGCATCGATAGACTGGAACCATATTCTCCATGGCTTATATGTAAACAGCTACTGAGCTATTTTATCATATTGCCAATAAAGCCCAGTAAAGGTAATAAGAACACCCAAGTTCCCTATCTGGTTTGACAATGAATTACAGCAACTGTTTATTGAGAAACGTAAAGCACATAAAATTTACATAAACTCCAAATCCAACATAGATTACAATTTGTTCTCTAATCTCCGCTCCAAAAGCAAACTTCTGACGGAGAAATGCTATATTGCTGATATCGAGTACAAACTGACTTCCAATACGAGATTGTTTGGAAATTTATTAATAATAAGCGTAATTCTTGTGGATTACCTGAGAAAAGAGTCTTAGATAATCAAATTGCCGAAAATGGGATAGGTACTGTAAACTTGTTGTACTGTTGTGTATATACTTAGCTCCACTAACACAAAGCTGATCCAGAAACACTCATTTGATATCAGATTTCCAAATCTTAGTATCTCAGAAGACAAAATTCAACATATTTTCAACTCAACAAAAGTGAAAGCTGATGGTTTACCTGTTGTGCTACTTAAAAATTGCGTAACAACTTTGTGTTCTCTTTGTTTCAAATGTCACTGAACTCGGGGGTTTTTACAGATCTTTGGAAAATAGGCTTTATAACTCCTATATTTAAGAGGAATTTTTGTTAAACAAACTTATTATTGTTGACTAATCTATTTTTACTAATTACACTTTATTAGTTAGTTTACAGCTATTTTATATTTCACTTTTCTTGTGGCTTATTATTTAATACGCAGAGCGTTAGTCAAACGCATGTTCTTGCCGCGAATGTGTAAGCGAATGAATTAAAAATATAATAATATGATTAAAATATAATTTTTATTCATTTTGTATTAAACTGTATTATAAATTCATTTTTGTTACTGCAAAATCGTTTCCAATATTTTATGTTTATTTATATATCATAATATTTTGTTATAAAAAATATTAAAGTTAAATATTGATTTTGTAGTTAGATTCATATACATGTTATTTTTCACTTTTCCTTTGGTGGATGAAAAGACGGGTAGTTGGCTGGTACTACTATCAAATATTGTATTAAATTAGAATAATAGTTGATTTTTTAATCAATTTTTTGTTTCATATAAGTTGTAAATTATAAAAAAAATATATTGAAATTAAAAATTAATTAAATGTTTTGGTATTTTAATTTTCAAATGCTACTAAGTATGTCACTGATACATCCAGAGCTGAATGTGGTCCTGTCGTGTATCCTATTTATATATTGCTAATGACACATGAAACCGTGTATAGGATATACGTACGCACGCACACATTGCGAATAGACCAGTTCTTGTTTGTAACCAGTTCTTACGTATAGGTGAAGGACAGTCGGCGTATCTATAAACAATGGTGGGAGCAAATAAGGGGAAATCTTTCATAATTTTAATGGTGGAATCGGCACCATTCTCTTAAGTCAAGTGATGAAGAAGATATAAAAAATTTTAGAGGTATGTAGCCAGTCTACCATCCCTAAAATGTTTGATAGCTTACTCTGCGATTATTTAATGAAATTGAGCAAAAATCTATTATTGATGATCAATACGACTTTCTGCTTGGACGCTCAACAGTTACTAATCTAATGGACTTGCAATGCGATATTGTTGAGTCTTGGATAAAGAAATCCTGAAGTAGACGTGATCTATAAAGATTTCTCCAAAGCTTTCGATCGAGGCAATCAACATCTTCTCATCGCAAAGTTGGACTACATGGGATTCGATGATAGGTTGTTACGTTGGGTAAAGAGCATTTTGGAAAAGCGTACTCAGTTTGTAAAAATAGCCAATTTTTATATACTCTTAGAAACGTCTTGTCTGGAGTGCCACAAGGATTTCACCTATCCCCATCACAAACTAAACATAACTAACTAACCTAAACAATTGATCAATAAAATAATTTGGAGTTGGAATTTATTCTAGAAATAGCTATTTCTTTTTCAAAGTACTAAATCTATTTTTTGCGTAGTTTATTTATTTTGTAATTATAATATATTTAGTGCACTTTGAATATTCTAGATATTTGCTAAATATATACGATTAGATTATCGAATTTTACGATATATATCTTACAATGACATATATTTAGAATGTTTCATAGTCGTGCGTTGACCTCAAATCACGCTGCAAATTAAATATTTTAACAGTATAATTTTTCCAACGTTTTTATTCCCATAATAACGCTAATTTTCGTGTCAGTTTGTTAAATCGCACCAGTGTAACACGTCAATCTTATTTATGGAACGATATTGTTTAATGTCTTAAAATATTAAAGTAATTTTTTAACTACAGTTATGTGTACATGCTTTATAATATACAGGGTGTGTACTTTATAATATCTACAGTCTTGCTATCTCCTAAAGTAGAAGAAATAGAGAGACGTTTAAATAGGAAAAAATATAGGTAATTAAAAAACAAACATCAGCACATTCAAATTTTCAGTGCCGTCTTGGAAACACACAAAATTTACTCTAGCATTATTATTCCGATAATATTAAAAACTTTAAAGTAATTTTTAGTTGCACAAGTAACATACTTAAGTTTACCGTCAACACTTATGTAACACAACGTTTCGTAACTGCGTAGACACCATCAGCATTATTTTTTTAAATACGGACCTGGATTTTGCTCATCGAATCGTTTCAAAGTTGTGTTATAAATATAATCCTGTATGTTTAAAAACCATTTGTAAGTTTTTATTGGTTTTTATTTTTAGAGTCTGATCTGTCTCGCTTAGTTCCAGTTGCGATATATTTAGTTTAGCAAGATAAAAATCCCCAAAAATGTTAATCAAAATTATCTACCTAATTTTTAGAAAGCTAGTGCTTGATCATTAATTTACACAGTGGTTCTTAACCTTTTTAGAACACTTAACAATTTTATAAAATTTTTGCCGATCACTATCGTACAATAAAACAGTGTACATATATCTTTACTTCTAGAGCATGGGGTGGGCAATTATTTAAGATGATGGGCACTGAAAATTTGATCGCGGGCCTCACATTAAGAAAGTTTCCTATCACAAATTCAACTGAAAATGTTTATGTTTTTTCAATGATTATACTTAAAGTAATTTATAAAATGGTTTGCGGATCCGGATGAAAACTCTGTGCGCCAGCCATGCTTTGCTCAGATCTACTCTAAAGAAAACCGACATAATTTTAAAGTTGATCTACAATTATTTTCAGTCAACGTAGGAAGCATGTTTAGGATAAAATTGATTAAGAACAATTATAGAAGATGACTTTGAAATTGATTCAAGTGTATTTTAAATAACAAATTTACATTTCTGAAAATGTATTTTCAAAGATAGTTTTAAACACAGTTTGTACAGAAATCCTAAATTTGTCAGATGTTATTTTGCTAAATTTCAATTTTAGAGTACAATCTTATCAAAATGTAATGAATTCTGCCTCTTCTTGTAAGTAAAACTTATCCCTAGCGTCACGGAACATAAGTGTTTCGCGGAACACTGGTTGAGAACGACTAAATTAAAACATATTCATTTGCCTGACTGTGGATACTTTTGAAACCAAAATGTCAAACACGGTTATTAAATGTTGTTTTCTAATAATTAAGTAGGTCATTTTGATTAAAATGTTTTGCGTTCTCTATTTATCATGCTGAAATTAAATATATTGCAACTGGAACTAATCGAAACAGGTCCGGCTCTAAAAATAAGAACCGTGTTCAAATCAACTAAAAACACATACAAATGATTTTTAAGCAGGGTTGTATTTAGAACATAATTTTGAAATGATTCGATGAAAAAACTACAACACCATATTTAAAAAAATAATGTTGATGGTGTCTACTTATGCAACAACAAATTGCTATAAAGTTTTTTAATATAATGGGAAATGAGAATGCTAGAGTAAATTTTACAGAATTACAAATTGGTATTGGGAAGAAGCGTGACAGAAAAGAGAATGATAGTCAGGTTTTGGTGTGGAAATATTTTGTGTGATATTTCCTTTTCGCTCTTTGAGTACATTAGTAATTTTGATATTTTTGGGTTGAACAATTGGAGCACAAAGAGATAAGTATTTTAGTTTTGAATTGCGTAGCTTAATTGTTGGTTATAAATTGTAGGCTTAATTGTAGATTAAATTGAATTTGTATTTTGGTGAAATAATTTTAATTTTATTTTTGTGTATATATTTGTAAAGGCACTGCGCGAGATCAACGAAACTTGACTAGATGCCGTGCACCTTTGACAAAATACCGTTAGCGAGGTAAATTAAGTAGCAACAACCCTTGAGCAAAATTCAAACAAACGAGCGAAACAATAAACCGCTACAAGTATTCACACAAAAATGAATGTAATGTAAGGCACTTTCCTTCACGATCCACTTCTTCTGAAAGGATTGAGGAAAAGGATGTAGGTTTAAGCAATGGGCTTTTTCTCAGCACACCCGGTCACGAACTACCACGAATTAATGCCTTTTGGTACAAGATTTGCATATATTAGCACAGCACGACGACATAAGACTACGCGCTAACGAAAGTATTACATACGAAACTGTTGACAATCTACGGCTTATTAAAATCTATTGGTCTTGCTTTCGCTGGCAAGAAAATGCTTAAGTTTGTAAAAGCACCCCAAAACGATATACATACAAGATTAATTGTAAACGGAACTAAACTAGTTTTGGTACAAAAAGATATTTTACATGGGGTGGACATTAATTTAGAATAGACACTATGTAGAACAAACAACGTCGTAGTTTAATTTGGTCAATAAAGATCGCATATTTCATTCATGTGCTTCAGGTTCAATTTACATACCTCCTCCTTACACACCTCCGTCCAACCTTCCATTCACAATCCTCGCATACATTCTGTATAACCCATCCATTATAGTAATGCCTCTATAACTACTCACCCTTTCCTTCTCACCTCTCTTGTACACCCGCACTAGTTCACCTTTCTTCCATTCATCTGGCACGCTCACTCTCCTCATCCATATCCTGTTAAATCCTCTTGTCAATCCACGCACGCCCTCATCATTCAAGCACTCCCATTCCTCTACCGGAATCATATCAGGCCCTACCGCACCCCCTTCTTCATTCTACAGATTTCCATTCTCACCTCCTCATCTTCCCCTAAATCCCCTTGCCATCCCTTATTCTTTTCATCCTCATCTACTTCTTCAGTCCACTCCCCTCTACACCTTTCTGCCCATTCAGCTATCCCTATCCCAGGTCTTCCTCTCTTATTCGCCATCCATCCTTTTCGTCTCAAATAAGACCACATTTCTCTTTCAGATCCTATACCTCGTAGCACCTTTCCCTCTCTCTTTCTATTCCTTTCTTCCAACAAAATCCTCTCCGTCCTCTTCTTCTCAATCCATTCTTTATCTACTGTCGACCCATTTTGTTGTCTCGGCCCCCTCCATTCCTCCCTTATTCTTAACCTCCTTACTATTTCATTCACTATACCCTCTATACCACTTATTTCTTTCCATTCAATCTCATTCATACACTTCACACATACGCTCCCTTTTCATATATTCTCTCTTTCCACCCATTTCTATCCTTACACATCATCCACTCAGTTTCTACAGGAAAGTGATCAGACTCTATCCTCTCTCCAATAACCATTCTCTCCAGCCAGTCACTACCGATCACATCCATTTAAACATAGTCAAGCACCGACTCCCCAACATGGCCTCTAAAAGTACCCTTCCCAATCCCCATCCACACATCCATTTCCAATAACCAATCCATTCTCTTCCACCCAACCCAGGAACCTCTTCGTAACCTTTTTCATAGACTTCCTCTCCACAATCCCTTGTTCACCATCTATTATCCCCCCCCCTTCTTCACCAATCCACACATTGAAATCTCCATTTATTACCAACGCGTCCCACTCTTCCTTTATCCCGCTCACAAATTCACTCAGCTTCCTTTGAAACTCTCCCCATTCTGTGTTAACATATACTGCCACCACTAACATCCTTTTGTTTCCTCTGCCTATTTTTCTACAGCACACCCCCTCCCATTGTTCACCTTCAACACTCCACTCATTGATTCCTATTCTCACCCCAGTCACAATTCCTCCAAAAGCCCTCCCCAGTTTACTCCTCCTTTTTGCTCTCTGCATTTGCCATTTATACCCAACAGGCAACATAGTTACAATCTTTTCCCAACTTTCTTCTTCCACCCATGTCTCGCCCAAACACACCACATCAAATGACTCCAAAGAAGACCTAATCTCACCTACGCCTATTTTTTTCTCAATCCAGCAATATTCCAATATTCCAGCCACATATTTCCTCCACCCATTTTTCCCATACTCTTTCCCTTCCCTCACATTCCGCTCAACATCATCTCTTCCCTCTTTCCTACTCCTCCCCTCCATTACTTCTTCTTTCATCGTATTCCCCCCTTCCTCTCATATGTACTTATTGATGCTCTGGCGACAGTGACTCTTATGTAAACAAGGGTGCTACTATGACTGATCGTGATTACCTTTTCCGTTACCTACACGAAGGCGTCAAACGCTAATCTATGTAAACAAGGATTAGTTGTTGATGCTCTGACTACAATAACACCAAGGCTAGTACTGTAGTTGATAGTAACTTTCCTTTCCATTACCTACACTAAGGTGTGTCAAACGCTAATCTATGTAATCAAGGATTAGTTGTTGATACTCTGGTAACAGCGGCACCTATGTAAACAAGGGTGCTACTGTGGCTAGTAATGATTCATTACCTAGAGTATACCCAGCGCTGGCTTCTGTACGATGTTAGCTTTGGTAACTCCTGTGACCTTAACATCGATGTAAACAATGATGTTATTGTGACTAATAGCAACTTCCGAGCATACCTGTGCTCTTAAATCTCCATATCAAACATTGAGGTTTATTCACATTTCCGTAAGTACGTTTGTATATACCTATCCTACCTGTGATCTGTTATTGTGTATATATTGGTGAATAATCCATAACCCGCTGTGTATAGGAGATTCCGAATGTTCCTACCTGTTACTCATTATTGTGTATATGTTGGTACATGATTTATAACCCGTTGTGAGTAGTAGATTCCAAATGTTCCTACCCTACCCGTGATCCATACCGTATATTGATAGATAGCCGTCATCCCATGATAGTATATTTAGGCTCACCTTTATTGTTTGATTATGATTGATTGCTTGCGTCCCTTAGTTTCATGCTTCTCACCTTTTTCGCCGTTTCGTTATTTTGTCACCGCATTCTGTAATCTAATATACGAGCACCGCTAAATTCATTTGTACCGCTTTATCATTATTGTTACGCTTGTACCACCAGATTAAAACAATTTTGCTTTAAGTATATATTTTGATTACCGCCATAAAGGCTATAAATCAATTTGGGTTTATATTTTGATTGATGATTATTTTATTCATAATATAACATTTTCTTTTCTTTGTTTATGTATTTCAAGAACAATACATGGTTTTGTTAAACCCCTAATGCTGTTTCACTTATTAGGGAATAAGTCTATTACAGCCTCGGTATAAAATATTTCACTGAAATAGTTTTACCTAGAGTTAAAAAAATGACACACATCGTTATTAATTTAATGAAAACTATTCTTATATATTACTGAAAAATAATATAATAAATCTTCTATCTAGAATACTTTAAAACCATATTCAACTAATTTAGTGTTCATGATCTGGATTTAAGTATTGTTTGCGTATTTCAACCCATTTCTTTTTATTTTCTGGAGTGTTTGCTGGAAATAAAAGTGATGGCTGAAATTAATTGAAATTGAATTCAATAACTCTAAAATTAAATTGAAAAACTAATTAAAAATTTAAGAACTTGAGTATTCGAGCAGGAGGAGTTTATACATAGATTTATTTAATTAAACAGTACCGTTCTGACAATTACAATTCATTAAGCGACAGATTAACGTCACAATAGAAGCTGTCACAGGAAAATGGCTGATTCTCGGACACTTTTTGCTCAATAAGGCCCGACACATTCACCATTCCCATTATTTATTTGATAGAATTTATTAAAACATTGGTGAATGCCTGAGGATCTATTCTCGGACACTTTTGCTCAGTTAAGTCGTGTTAAGAAGAATATCGTCGTGTTGAGAACTTTATCACGCCGCATGTTACAGGTTATGATTTGAATTTTAACTAGATTTAAAGTAAAAGTAAGTATATTCTAAAAATGTAACCAGATACTACCAGGGCGACGCAAAAATAATTGTCTAAAAATATGTTAGTATGGTAGTATATCAATAGTTAGTGAAAGAGTACCGTATGTTACTGTATAAGTATGAGTAAAGAAAGCAGATCTGATTGGATATGAATCCATTATGGCCGAAAGTAATTATAGAGTAGGGTTAATAGGTAATTAGGTGAGAATGTATGAGGAGATAACAATTTAGTAGAAAAAAATAGTGTTGGAGGTAGAAATTAGGAGAAAGATTAGTAGGGATAAACTGATAAAACCATATGCAGAGCGCAGAGTTTTTTTGAGTTGAAAGTAAAGATTAGCAAGCGAATCTATGCCCGTCAGTATTAACATTAGATAATTTATTAGATAAGCTGAAAGTAAAAATTAAAATAACATTTATAAGGCGAATCTATGCCGGTTATCGTCGCTAAAGTAATAAATAACTATTAGTTGAAAGTGATAAATAATTGTATTAAAATTAACTGATCAGGTAAATTGGACGTATTGCTTAATTATGAATTAATTAGAATAAGTCAAGAGGCAATAAGAATAAGTTAGTAGTTGTAGATTGTTCCTACTGAATACCCTTCTACCGTATTGGACCTGTTCCAAATCTAAGCTTAGCTAATTTAGCTTTCAAATCTAAGATTTTTCAACATCTACTGTATGTCGCATATACTGATTTAAAATGCAAGTGTATTAGCAGCTTTAGCTTTCAAACACTAAGAAATTTCAACATCTACTGTATGCAGTATATACTTATTAAAAATGCAAGTGATAAGCACCTTTATTCAAATCTAAGAATTTTCAACATCTACTGTATGCAGCATATATTTATTAAAAAATGCAAGTGTATACGCACCTTTAGCTTTCAAATAAATCTAGTTACATAACCTCAAATATATATAAATGATAATAAAAATATAACCTAAAATATCATTTTTAAATCTCCCCGCCATTTTATTCATATGTACCATTTTATTCATTTTGCGCCAAATCTAAGTAATTTTTTGAATTTCACGCCAATCTCAAACCGTAAAGTCCCAGTCGCCCGCTATCATAAATAGTTTTAGCGTTTTACAGCTGTCAAATAAAAATCTAATATGGCGGACGACAGGGAGTTTCCGGTTTGAGATTGGCGCGAAATTAAAAAAAATTAATTAGCGAAATTTGAAAAACTCCAAAATGTAAAACCGAGGCATCAAATTGGGTAGATTTAAAAATGATATTTTAGGTTATGTTTTTATTATAATTTTGATATATTTATTATAATTTTGATATATTTGAGGTTATGTAACTAGATTCTTTTGCATTTTTTAATAAGTATATGCTGCATACAGTAGATGTTGAAAATTCTTAGATTTGAAAGTTAAAGGTGCTTATACACTTGCATTTTAAATAAGTATATGCGACGTACAGTAGATGTTAAAAATTCTTAGATTTGTGTGAGCACGAGGAACTACCTACAACAGATCCCTTTAGTACATGGCCTTTGTAGATGATGTCCTTCTTGGTAGAAGCTCGAAAGAATTGACAGAGGTGCTGCAGCATGTGAGTAAAGACGGGAGGCGATTAGAGCTAAGAATTAACAACGAAAAAACAAAATACATGGTCGGCACGAGAGAAAAGCAAAGGTTCTGCGCGGTGAGTTACTTGGAATGCAAAGAAGGAAGGCACGAGAGAGTTGGACAGTTCAAGTACCTAAGGGGGCTAGTGACTGAGAACAACGAGATCAATACAAAGATGAAAGCACGAATTGTCACAGGGAACTGATGCTTCAATGCCTTTAAGAAGCTACTGAAATCACCAACCCTCTCTACAAAGCTCAAGCTAATCGACAAAGCGACAAGAATCTGCTCCGGGTGTGGTAAAGAAATGTGCTGCGAAAGTTTCTTAGAGCGATTTGTGAAATGAGAGAAGATGTTCAGGCGCTGGGGATCCAGAGCTGGAGTAGATGCGCTGCAAGCAAGAAAGAATGGACGACTGCTGTAGGAGAGGCTAGGGGCCTACATCGACTGAAGCAACAGGAGAGTGAGTGAGTATTTAATTGGTATATTGCAAATTTGTAAAATGTGCTAAAAACCGGGACAAGATGGCGGAGTACTGATCGCTACTAAAAAATATGGTCTTTGGCATATGCGGAGGATTTGGTTGCGTGGCAACTACAAGAAATGAATTGAAATAAATGGTAGGACGATTGGAACGGTATACGGATAGGAGAGGAATGGTGGTGAATGCAAAGAAAACAAAAATAATGGTCTGTACAAGAGGTGGTAGGACGTGAGTAAGTGATAAATTTGAATTGAAGGGCGAATATATGGAAAAGGTGAGTGAGTTTAAATATTTAGGATTTGAGTTTGCAAGGAGTGGATCGATGAAAGAACATATAAAGTACGTTGTGAAAAAACGAATGTTGCAATGAAAAAAATGAAATGGCTATGAGAGAATGGCAATTATGGGAGAATGGCAACCGTAAGAATGGCAATTATGAAAGCTTGTGTGAAAGGAATTGCAATGTATGGTACGGAAATCTGCAGAACTAAAAGAAGAATATGAAATAGAAAAGGTACACACAACATTGCTCAAGAAAATTGTGGACTTGAGATCAACCCCGAAATATATAATATTACAAGAGACGAGTGAATGTATGTGGTGGGGAGAAACAGCAAAAAATTGTCAAACTACAAGTAAAAGTGAATATGCGAGAGAATGAAAGTTTGGCAGGTATGGTGATAAGGCAAATGGACAGAGAAAATATAGGGATTAGATGGGGCATTGAGAGACAAGCAATGTATAAAAGGGTTAGCTGGTAGCTAGAAGAAGTAAGAAGAATGAAAGCAGGTGGTAGAAACGTAGTGTGGAATTTTGTAGAACGTTTGAAAGGAGTAGAAAGTCAGGAGCGGCAAATCACAATTAACGCAAGCAAATATAATAAAAAGTATAATATATATACAAATGTGTGGAAGAATGCATGAATATCTAGTTGCGAGAGATTCAGGTGAGACTGAGAGTGAGTTGCAAGAGACTGTGAGTGAAAACTTGTATGTCATGTGTGAAAGAGAGGAAGAAACATGGGAGCACTGGCCATATAGTTGTATGAATGTGATGTGTACGGAAGACCAAAGGAAAAAAGCGGTATTCATTAAAGTAAGTTTGGTGAAGGAAGGGAAGAAGAAAATCGGAGACTAAAGAGAGATATTGTTAGACAAGAAAAACATGTGTTAGCGTCTTTAGTGGGGTGCTCTAAAACTTTCTTTGAATGCGGTTTTTTTTGTTTCGTTAGTTCTTTTTTCTTTTATTTTCTTTTGGGTGTATTGGTTTGTGGGGTGGCTTAGGATTTGAATTGTATTTATTTTATTTCCTAATTTGACTTGATTTCTTTACGGTGCAGAAAGGCTCTTGTGGCCCAAGATGTCTACATATGTTCCTAGTAATGAAGTCAGCTCATATATGCATCTAATTGCGGATTTTGCATTCAAGAAATATTGAACACTGCTTTATCCCAGAAATGAATCAAAATTACGTGAAAAACTTGTGTTGCTAAAAGCTTTAGGTTGTATAAACTGCCACTTAAACCCGGAAATAAATTACAATTATCTCCTTTTCTCGCACTTTATCGAACCCTGAGAAATATGCATTTAAAATGATTTTCATTTTCCCACTATAATTGTTACGTGGATTGAAAGCACGCGTCGTGGTATAATAAACTATTAATTGATACAACATTCATTACTCACTTAGTTTCTGGATTTTGTAGAAAATTGGAAGACATAAAATAATGGCAAATGCCCAGTATCTAAAAATCCATTGATTCTTAAAATAAAACATCCAAGGGAACTGTGCTATTTTAGCGCTGTACGTATAGGGATACTTCATCGGTCTTGAAGGAATTTCTTGTGCAGATATTTTCTCTCCCGCTTCGTTTGATTTACTGAGGTTGGGTATAGTTATATTCCGAATGGCTTTTTTAATTACATCAACTACTCCTTTTACCTAAAATAATATAAGTCGAAATTATTCGCTATATGAAAAGACTTCATTAAATTCAATGAATAGGTTTCAGTTGGTTACAGATTTTAGCGCATGATCTTCAGTAAAGTTACAATCAGTATTCGGCAAGCATTAACAAATTACCAGTGATGTCGTCGAAGAACTACAGCAATTCAAATACCTTGGGTGTTATTTGAACGAATCTGGTGTAAATGATCAAGAGAGACGATGCAGAATAAATTGGCGAGTGCAACGTTTATGAATATGAAGATGGTTCTTACCTCTCGGGACCTATTAATAACATTCTGCCGAATATTACTTCGCTGTTATGTATTCAGTATACTTTTATATGGAATTGAATCAAAGACGCTTACAGGCGATTGGAAGCAATTGAAATGTGGACGTTTAGAAGAATTAAGAATTTCGTGGATGGCGCGTAAAACTAACTGGAGGTGTTGGCTCAAATACAGAAGCAGACAGATGTAATAAATGCAATAAAGCGACAGAAGTTGGAGTATGTCGGTCATAAGTTGCGAAATGATAAGTATGGGCTTATGATTTCGGACAATGGATTAACATATCTACTAGAACATTGGTTTGAACTACCGCAGATAAAATAGGGTTCCAATTACTGGTTGCGAATGTACTTGGAGTACATGGCACTCAAAGAAGAAGCTGCATTTCCTAATTTCAAACATTTTGCATCTGCACAGTCACAGACTAATACAAAATTAACGCTTGTATCTCATGTAATTTGTGGATTAGTTCATCTACTTGCCAGAAAGTCAGATATCATGTATTAGAACAAACCTCCTAATATTACATTTCCTAATATTAAGTACCTTTACATGGACTATATTTTAGTCCACAAAAATATGTTTTTAACCTAAGAAATAAGCTTCAGTTTAAAAAAAACTAAATTCTAGGTACGGATTAATCAAAAAAGTAACAATAAGCACATCCATAGATAGAAAACGGAAACGAATTTAAAGCGAATTTGATTATCCCGTGTAAAAGATTGCTGCGGTATTAAAAGATTAAAAAACAAATATTAAGATTAATTAATGGTCATAAATCTGCATGTATTCCTGAAAAAGTGAATTGCTCTTTTGGAGTGAATAGTGTACAGTTTTGTATTTAGCTACAACATTTTGTAAATTAAGAAGCGACTATAACCTGGAACTTTGAACATGTCGCTTTTTATTTTTATTATAATGAAATAAATGTAAGTGCAATGCATTTGAACTTACCTTATTCATTCTTTTCTAATAAAGTGTTATTCAAAATTAAGTTTTGAAAGCTGTTAATCACAAATTGTTGCGGTGAAATTTAATTTTGATACAAAATTCTTATTTCTAAGCAATGATTGCTGAATACTAATCACCTATTAATGTATTATGCTTTCCGCACAGAACAGAATTATTCTATTGATGTACAACTCAATATTAGAGCTTCAATCAGCTTCAAATTAATGCTTTCTATTAAGTTATTATTTAACGTTGATATGTTTCCGCCAACATGGCCTATCGCCGGCTTAGTTCGATCAAAAGTAACATATTTGAGAAACGATGAGAAATGAAAGAATAAGACGAAAGAAAAAATGTACGTGATTCGATATGTTAAATAAGTCTCCTTTCCTTTTAAATGATTTAATGGTTAACAAAACGATAAGAACTGGATTAAATGATGTGCAAACATTTTCTTACCACGCACACTTTTTAACCTCTCTCTCTCTCTCTCTCTCTCTCTCTCTCTCTCTCTCTGATGTCTCTTACCTTACTATCAACACACACCCACTCACTTCAAACTGACTAACTGACTAAGTCTGTTCTTTTGATGACATTCTCGCATTTACACTACATTAGGGTTACAAAATTTATGATTATTTTTGCAATATTTCATAATAAAATTACAGTAAATACAATAATAATAATTGACCTTTATTTGGCATATATTACAAATACAAAATCATAAATGGTAATTACAAGTCCAATTTAATTAAACTAATATTAACTTAACTAATTAACATCATAAATCCAGATAATGATCTTTGGAAGGATCTCCCTTTTTTCTGATTTCCTAAGTTTCCCTTTACTTCCCATATCCCTATTACCCTCTTTTATATATCTCCTCCTCAATCTTCTCCATTATCTTCACACCTTTATTCCGCCGCTATCGTTGCTTTCTTCACTATCATTTTCACATGCTCTCTTGCACTACCAGTTCTACATATCATATATCCCAAATACTTAAACTT
>WYDF02273762.1:0-17790 GCA_009867245.2 Adranes taylori | reverse complement strand
GTTAATGTAATATAAAGAGACACAAACGGTGACCTAAAGAACCGCATGCGGCTCGCGGGGCTTTCTTTGCCGATCCCAGTTCTAGGAACATAAAAAATAAAATAATTAATTATAAAAATTTAATTGTGCCTACTGTTTTCAAGTTCAATATTATAATGATTAGTGTATATTTATTATATAAATAAACAATTCTGATTTTATTGAGTGCTGCTTCTTAAATAACTGTCAAGAAGTTGACAAATAATATTTGGCTACAAACTTTTTTATTTTTATTAATGGTTAAGATTGTTTTAATTATTGTTAAATAATCAGTTTAAATTGTATAATTATTTGCAATTTTGATATTTTAGGAAATAGACATATACTTTTGTCATTCCTGAAAATTAATTACACCTAATAATTACTCATACAAGGTACATAAAGCGATATCAGTCTTCAGATCATTTAATCAAAAGTATGTAATACTAGTTTCACATTTGTCAATTTCAAATACTTGATTAAGTACTAAAAATTGGAGTAACGTAAAATCATGAAAATAATTATTGATGTATTTATACTTGTCAATTTTTGCTTCAACTGTCATCTGCCAGCCTGTAAACATATGAATCAACGTATAAAACAATCATTTTGAATTCAGGTTATACAAGATCCGAGGAATGCTCAGTTACCGATTCGAAACGGCATAACTTCTATATGTTCTGCTATTTTTATTTCAAATTCACACAAGCTATTGAAAATTGAATGTAATCAATGAATTTCAGTCTGGGAATGAATAAGTTGCACGCTGCACAAACGTACCGTTAGGTGATCTTTGCTCATTCTCTACGAAGAATCGCTTTCAACGCATCCACACTATCATATGTTTTACTCATATCTCTTTCAACGCGTCAACACTATCACTATTATAACTATTCTATCTTCTTTCTTTCTATCTTTGGTGGTGCCACTGTCCATTAAGAACCTTGTATACTATAAATTTTCGCCAGTCGTCTCTCCGGGTAGCTAACTGCCTCCAGTTTTGAACTCCTAGCATGCGAAGGTCCCCCTCTATGACATCCAGCCATTAAGTTTAGGGCGGCCCATCGATCTTCTTCCTGAGGTCCTGAGTTAAGAACTTTTATTAGCACCCACTGATCTCCCATTCTCTGGACGTGGTCGAGCCAACGTAGTCTTCTTGCCTTAATGTCTGACATGATCGATGGAGTATTATAGAGGTGTTTCAGTGCTTTATTGGTATCTTATTCGCCACTTTTTGTTCTCGTGTACAACACCAAATATCTTCCGAAGCAATTTCCTCTCACAGGCGCACAATAGGTTCTCCTTTTTTCCCCTGACAGTCCAGGTTTCTGAACCATATAAGGCCACTGGCTTAATAATGGTTTTATTCACTAAATATTTGAATGCATCGACCATTTGGTAACTATTGAATTTGTCAGCGTTCCGCCATCTCATTGCGTTCTTGTGTTTATCATATATTTTGTTCTTAGCTTTGTTCTCGAGAGTTTGTACATTTTCGTTTAGGTGTCTGTTTTTTTGTGTGGCTAACATAGCAATGTCGTCAGCGAAGGCGAAACTCTGGGTTATTCTATTAAATATTGTGCCTCCCTGGTTTGTTCGTAAGTTCCTCATAATTGGATTCCAAGGCGATGTTGAACAGGGTACTTGATAATGAGTCACCTTGTTTGAGACCATTGTAGATATAAAATTGCTCGGAAAGTTTCCCACGTACTCTTCGCATGGAGCAACGTTATTCATACGAGCTGTCTCAATTTCAGAGGTCCACCAAGTTCCTGCATCGCGTGTAGAGCTTCTGTCGGGACACACTGTCGTAGGCTGCTTTAAAATCGACTTACAGCTGGTGGACTATTACGTTGTATTCATAACACTTCTCCAGAACATACCTTGGAGTAAACATATGATCTGTCGTCGACCTTCCAGGTCTAAATCCACTTTGGTATTCGCCGATAGAAGCTTCGGTGGAAGCCTTTAATCTCTCGTTGAGGATTTTAGCGAAGATCTTGTACTGTACGTTAAGCACCGATGTCCCTCTATAGTTTCCGAAATGCATCTTATTGCTTTTTTCATGTAGAGGAACAATAACTGACATAATCCATTCCTCTGACATATCCTCTCTTGACCAAATGTTTTTAATTAGGTTCTGCATTTCATCGGTGAGTTTCGCTCCTCCATACTTGAACACTTCTACCAGCAGACGGTCTGCTACTGTGGCCCAATGATTGGTCACTTTTTTATGGCCTCTTCTGCCTCGTTCCGAGCAGGGTCTGACCCGTTTCCATGTGTGACGTCATCCATCTCAAAAGTTTGAGTGTCTTGAATGTTTGTAGTAGCATTCAGTAGCTCACTAAGGAACCATATCCATCTTTCCAGGACAGTATCTAGATCCCCAATTAGGTTAGGCCCAGTTTCGCGGCACATAGTTGTGTGTGGTTCCCACCCTTTTTTCAATTCTTTAGTAATTTATACACTTTCCTTACATCTCTTTGGTCGTGGCAGTCACTTAGTTCTTTAAGCTTCTCTTTCTCAAGTTCCTGGTTTTGTGTCTGCACAAGGTCTTCACCGTTCTTCTTTTGCTGTTGTAATCTAATCTGATTCATAACACTTCATAACATAACACTGATTGCTCTTGTGTCTCTCTGTAACATTTTCCTCCTAGCCTTCTTTCGTTCAATCACGGTTCTCTCATAGTCATCATTGAACCATCCATTCCTCCTAGTGTTATTATTATACCTGAGTCGATCCTCTGTGATCCTTAACTATGCGGTCTTAAGGTCGTGAGAATGTTCTTTAGGACCTTAATACTGAGGAACGAGGTTGTTCTGAATTTCTTCCTCTAGCTTTTGCTGAAACCTTAAGCGCAGATCAGGGTTTTTGATCATACCTTTGAGTTTAAAGTGCTTGGTGCTTTCCATTCTGTTCTTCCTTGCTGTAGAGATCTTTTTTCTGTACTTCATTCAGACCGTGTAGAGACCAGTATCTGCATTGGGTCCTATACATGCCCTAACGTCCAATATACCCGTGGTATATTTGGATCAACATATGATGTATTTGATTGGCTCTTATTCCAATTGGCGATTTCCATGTTACCTTAAGGATGTTTTTGTGTTAAAAATAAGTGGTGTTAATTGAGAGATCTTTCCCGATAGCAAAGTCGACAAGTTTGAATCCGTTACTGTTGTACTCCTGATGGAGACTGTGGTTCCCAACGCACACGTCCTGAATGCTTCTTCAAGATCAACTTTGATATTCATGTCACCTAGAATTAATTTGATGTCGTTCTCTGGTATATTCCCATATGCACGTCCTAGATCTTCGGTAGGTGCATGAGTACAAATGGCAGTCATATTAAAGAATTTCATTTTGAGCTTAAGCGTGCAGAATCGTCCGTTGATGGGGTTAGAATTCAGTACCGTCGCTTTGTTTTTTTTTGTGGACCATAAATCCGTTCCGAGATGACCTATACCGCTGAAGCTGCAAGACAAATCCTTTGGCCTCTAACATACTCCAAACGAAGAAATCCTTTGGATACACAGCTGGTGAATTCGGGAGCCATTATTTCTCGGAAATAAACTTTTTCGTAGAAGCGTAGAAGAGTCTTGATGGAATATGAATGGGACTGAATCAAATTTTATACGCATCTTAGCAGCAGAACACGTTCCAATATATTTTCTCGTTACTCAGTTGCAATTATCTGCACACCACGGTCAACGAATTTGCCGGACAATGCGACTCATACCATTTATATATTTTTGCGATCTCGTCACCACATAATTGTTCAAACTATTGATTGATATTCCCTTTAACTAAACGCGATCATTTTGTTTGTTTATCATTGGCTGAAAGGTGAAAGATTTTTTGAAAAAATAATTGTGCGAGCGCACTAGCTCCTTTGCTCTTAATCGTCGCTACTTATGCTGTCGTTCGTCAAGATTGTGAACTTTTTGCATTTTGTATGGCCACAATTAAAGTTCATTTTTCAGTATGTATCGAAGGCTCGGATATTTGCTGTTTTATCGCTATTTGAGTTACATTACATCGTGGATTTTTTTAATTTGGCTCCACACATTTCGCATAACTGTTTTGCTTGTTGCCCACATTTTTCGACCGGTTTGCTGGCGACGCTGCCGGTTTAGTTGTAACGCGATATGGTGCGATATACAAAAATTTTGTGCCCTTTTCATTGTTGCAGTTTAAGAACGATAGCTGGTTGTGAATTTCCAGCCAAACAGACCGCAATCCCACTGTTAAGTTTCAATTCCATCATCTTCTTCTTTAAGTGCTCTGACCTTGAAGAACGTTGGCGATTAGTTGCATTACTTTTCTTTTGTCTATTGCTGTCCTAAATAATAAAGTGGTACTTTGTTCGTACCATTGGCGTACATTCTTTAACCATGATGTCTTCCTCCTTCCATGTCCAAGTGACCTTCTATTTTTCCGTGGATTTATTAGTTATAATAGCTGATATCTGTCGTTGTGCATAACATGTCCTAAGTACTCTAACTTCCATTTTTGACGGTAAATATTTCCTCTAAGCTTTTATTCATTTGTGTTCGCACTTCTACGCCTGTTTTTCTCGCTGTCCATGGTATTTTCAGCATTCTTTTATAAGTCGACAGTTCAAATGCTTCCAGATTTTTACACATGAATTTTGTTAGTATCCATGCTTCCACAGCATAATATAGAACACTATAAACGTAACAGCATAACAAACGTGTTCGTAGTGAAAGATTAAACTTTCGACATGTTAATACCTTCGTCATTTTTGTGAATGAGCCTCAAGCATTGTCGATTCAACATCGAATTTTCAGTGAATTATCACTGCATTCATTTAACCAGTTCCCAAGGTATTTGTATGATGAAACGTTTTCGATAAGGTCGTTGTTGACTACTAGAGTGCCGTTCGTTGTATTTAATTGTTTCTCAGTTACCATCCATTTGGCTTTTTTGACGTTTAGGCCCATTTTGCAACTACTTCGATTAGCAGGTCTTGTAAGTCATTCAGACTGATGGCGATTCATATGGGCCATCGGCATATCTAAGATTGTTGAAGACCGTACCTGTTACAACGACTCCTTTTGTTTCCTCGCTCAGTGCTTCATCAATTATATTTTCAGAATGTACGTTGAAAAGAAGTGGAGCGAGAACACCGCCTTGTCTCACTCTTTTCAGTATGTTGACTCCTTCCAACATTTCCTTGTCAACTTGTGCTTTCTGATTCCAGTATGAATTGGCTATTATACGAGTATCGCGTCCACTTAATCCCATGTTACTAAGAATATGGATTAATTATTCGTGCTTTTCCAAATAATGCGTCTCTCGTGCGTAGCCCATTTCTGAATCCAAACTGTGTATTACTGATGTTCACTTAGAATTTCCGGTATATTCTGGCGTGCATTACTTTCAGAAAATTTTTTAATTCGTGACTCATCTAGCTGATAATTCCGTTGTTGATTGCATAATTTTGCGTTGTACTTTTTTGGCACTGTTAGTAATGTTGATTTGAGCCAGTCCGATAGTATTACACCGCAACTGTATATGCTATTATACAGAGCGATTAATAGCTGAAGTGACGTCTCATTCTTCGGAACTTTCAGGACATCATCTAGACCTGGAGTTTTACCGCTTTTTGCGGATGCAAAAGCGTATTCGACTTCGATTCTTTTGACATCATCATTGATAATATTATGGCTTGTACTTATATTATCGTTGAAGAGAGTTTCAACATATTCCTTCTATTCTTTCAGTTTTTCATAAATAGATGTCAACATCTTTTTTCTTCTGTTACCACACCTTTTGCCTCTAGTTTTTTTACTTCCCAGCCGCTTGTTTCACCTTCTTATGCATCCTTCTTGAATAAATCGTATTTTGCACTTAATTCGTCGATTTTCGCGCACTTTTTCGTTACCCATGTTTCTTTTGGACGTCTCACTCGGTTGCGGATTTTCCTCGGTTACATCGTGGTACCTACGACTCTTCTGGTTTTTTTAACTCCCGCCGCAAGTACGTCAATTGTAAAGTTTCATCGATCATCCATGTTTACCTGTTCCGTCTGTCTTCGCTAGTTAACTTGTCTTTGTTTACCATGTTTACGACCTCTCTGAAGCCGTTCCAACACGAATCAATGTTTCTGGTATTTTCTACCAGGGGAATTTCGTTCAGTCTTCTGTTTAATTCCCCCCTGGATTTGGGTTCCTCTAAATGGATTTTCAAAAACCCTTTTGACGACATTTCTGAAATGTTGCTTAACCAATATGTAATCGATCTGGTTTTTCACATTTTTATTCGCATTTGAAGTCCACGTGTAGTGTATAGTCGTCTTGCTAGTAACTCGAAGAATGTGTTCGTTACAACTAGGCTTTCTTCCTGACAGAATTGAACTAGACTGTTACTGCGTTCTTTTGATTGGCCTATTATTGATTGGGCGTTTGATTTGATTGGGGAATTTCATTATCGACAAGATGAAATTTATCCGCGTTAGAAAATAATGCTTTTGCATGCAGTAAAATGAAATGTAATTTTTTTAATTTTCAACGAGCTGTCGTTTACAGTTTAACTTGAAGTTGGTAACAGAACTTTCCTCGGACTCTGTATAATTGAAAATAAATATAGATATTAAAAAGAAGTATTCAATAAAGTTTTATCTCAAATAATATATTATAGAATTCAATACTGATGTAATAGTTAACACTTGATGTAAAATTGTAAAATATTACGTTGGTAATTAACATGAAAGCTAAAATTTTCTAAAAAATTTAAAAAAATATACAACACTGTCAAGTACTTAAAATTACTTACAATTGCTAAATGTAGAAGGATTTATAAGTAGTTAAAATTGAAGAAAAAATTGACAAATGTAAAACAGGCTTAATAAATGTGACTTTATAGTTCGCGAAGATGAGCACGTTTTAAAAGTTAAAAATAATTTAATAAATTTATTTTTGTTGAATATCTGGCAGCACATTTATATAGATTTCTTCACAAGCCGTTATCACAAGCCGAGCATATTTAGTAAAAAATAAAATATTAGAAGTAAATTACAAATGATTAGTGGCTGTCATAACAAAATCCCTCCGTTAAACAATCCAACAGCCAAACAATGTACGTCAACTTCTTGTACATAATTATATTTTCTTGTATAGCAGCTTGCTGCAATATCTGTTTTTTCTATTACATCATTTGCACTCTAGGTTTAAGTTTACACAATCAAAAAACAAATTATAGTAGATAAATATTAAAAAAAATAATATACTAATTTAAGAGCAAATACAAGAAGTTACAGTACAGTTTGTTTGTTGGTTGTTACAGGAGATGGATAGCAGTCGTGATAGCAGTTCAAACAGCGGCCAAACGCCACAAATCAGTAGTTCGCCTAGTTTATTTCCTTGCATGTTTTGCGGAACGTCATTTCCTCATCAGAGCAAGCTAACAAGACATCTATTATCGCATTCATTGGATTCTTTGAAACATCGGGAACAACTTTACCATCCAGCTTTAAGTTTAGCCGAACCTTTGAATCTGATTGGTGACTATAGTAGAGCAGCTGCCGCGCACACACTAATACCATTGGATGCTTTACCACCGGAACCAATTGATCAACCGCCAACGCCAATGGATCTGGAATTATCAACAACGGATGGAGCAGCGGGCGTAGTGTTGTGCAAATTTTGTGGTAAATCATTTCCGGATGTAGGTTCTTTGATCGGTCATTTGCCCGTTCATACAGGTGATCGACCGTTCAAATGTGAATTTTGCGGAAAAGCGTTCAAATTAAGGCATCACATGAAAGACCATTGTCGCGTGCATACGGGTGAACGGCCGTTTCGGTGTGCATTGTGCGGAAAAACGTTTTCGCGTTCGACGATACTTAAAGCTCATGAAAAAACACACTATCCGAAATATGTGCGAAAGTTTATGTCGCCGAGTCCGTTAGACGCAGAGGAGGAGAATCCGCATTAATCAAGAATCGGATCATTGTTGTTTTATTTAAATATGTACTATTAGTTTTATTGAATTAAGGCTAGAATATTTAGTAGATTTACCAATAAAACCTTATTAGGCATGTCTTGGACAAACTAACATTGCAAAAGCTTTTCAACCAGATTTGGAGCCTAAAAAGTTATCTACTCGTTCTCAAGCCTTTATAGAATAATTAAGGCATTCCTATTACATAATCTCTTTAGCCTTACTACTAAAGTTAATACAAGTGTTCTTGTAGAATACTATAGAGAATTAACCCAAAAATAGAGGCTTTAGCAAACTTTAAACTTTTAAACTTTCACACCGACGTGTACAATCGGTGGTACATTTATGGTGTGAATCTGAAAGCCACCATAACGAAAATCGCAAGATTTATTTCTAACGATTTCGTGTAAAATGCACAATATCTTAGAGAACATAACATCTTGCGAAAACTGCAGAACCTTGAACAAATTACTTTCAATTAACAGCACAATTTGTTGTATTGCTATGGTAACAGTAACAACCAGCGGCGTTCGCGCGCAAATTTGTACAATTGGGTGGGTTATTGCCTTGCAGGCTGCTAGAACTGTTCATACAATTGCACGCCCACGTGAACGTGTTGATTGTACTTATAACTTTTATTTTTTACATTTAATTTGTGATATACAATGCAAAATAAAAGAACATTTTTCAAGTTGCCTTTCCGCAAAACATTTGTTTAAAACAAATATTCGAATTTTAAATGTAATTGTTCATATGGAAAACAAATTTTTCTTTCAAATGCATCTGTTTATAGGAAATGTCTTAGATTACCTTCCGCTGATATAACTGGAAATTTTAAAATCACAATTAAATATTTTTTCATACTCTCAAAATCCTCAATCTCATTTCATTTAACTACAGTCATTGAGGAATAAAATGTAGCTACTTCAAGAATTATATATACACTGTGTTTTATTTTAGCTGCCACAGCAAATATCTCGACTATTGTTGGAGATATGACAAAATATTATAGAAGAAAAGTTCTTCTTTTTCTATTATCTGCATTAGCACAAAAAAAAAATAATTGAGCATCAAAGGAATTAGATTTAACAAATACATTAAAAATTTTAAATGGAACGTGCTCTATTAAATTACTGTAATAAATCCTCTTTACAATGATATATCACATGTCATAGTAATCTACTTAATAAACTACATAAATCGATAACTAAATAACAAATGCACGCTCACGAGAATTAAACTCATCACTTTGACAAGGTAGGCAGAGAAACAATTAATAGATATCTAGACATTATCAAAAAAAATTTAAATTTAATTTATGTAGTGGTACTTTGTTTATGTTGTATTTATGTTGACAAACAAAATTTCATTTGTTTCGTCTACTTTTTCGAATAAAATTGTAATCTAGGTAAGTGTGCATTTGTTCGATAACTATGACATGTGGTATATCATTGTAAAGAGAATTTTTTACAGTTTTCGAATTCGCAATAAAATTGGATACGTTTTATTTAAAATTTTTAATGTATTTGTTAAATCTAATCCATTTGATCCTCAATTGTTTTTTTTTTTGGCTGTGCCAGATTATATTGTCACAACCGGACAATGGCGTAGGGACTTGGGATTAACTTAAAAGTAGAAAGAGAAAGATGTGAAAAGACAATTTGCTTTATTAATTAATTCGATATATATAATTTTATTTACTTGTAGGAAGAGTGAACGCTATAATTATTTAATGAAGGGAAAAAAGCAACATTTTATTTAAAACATAAGAACACTTCCATAATTAAAGAATAGTAAATAAATCTATAAAAAATTCAAGTTCTTTATCAACAAAGAAAAGCTTAATTTAAAATATGGAATTCAGATATTTTGTGATCAAGCTTTAAACAGTTACTTAAATAAAATAATAAAAAGATCTTACATACATTCTTATATCAGCCGGCTTACTACATCTCACTGAAGTTAATAATTATGTTTTATGGAAAGACTAGAAAGTTTAACGCGAACTGCTCTACAGGACTTCAACTTTAAATTAATTCCTAATAAACCCACAACTACTTTTATATCATTAGGTTTAGGAATTTGCCTTTGAAAAAGCCCCAGCTGAAACGTGACATTAGGAAGATAACCGACGAACGAATGAAATTATTTCCTTTCGTGTGCGAACTAATATTTTTCTTCTCTATACTAAATGCAATTTACAAATTATAATAATAATTACGGTGGCTAACTAATTACGCAACATATAACACTTGAAAGGACAATTAAAATCGTTAATTTTTTCTTAAAAAGAAAGTCATTGGTACATTTGAGTTCGTATTGAAATAGCATTTGATAAAATCAAGTGTGCTGAAAAATCAGGCGTTCTTGGAAGCTGACATATCCAAAGGATTTCCAACATAGTTCTGTCGATTTTGGAGACTTTCACGCAAGTAGCTTCCTTCAGTTCTTCCAATGTACGGGACTTATGCTTGTATGCACGTGCTTTGAGGTAACCCTACAAAAAATAATCGCACATATGGGGATAAGTCTGGCCACCGAGGAGGGCAATGAATATCACCAAACCTGGAAAAGAGGAAAAAGAGGTAATTCAGGTAAAAAGAAGTTGTTTATCATCTCGATATAGCGCTCCAAGTTCACGTTAATAGCATTCCCATTATCGTCTTCAAAATAATAAGAGCCAATGAGGCCAGTTTTGTCCATAACGCACCAAACTGTCACTTTAGGGTTGTGCAGCAGTCTTTCGTGTAAATTTTTCGAATGTTCAGAAACCCAGTAATGGCAGTTCTGTTTATTCACCATGCCATTGAGATAAAAATGGGCTTCATCACTCATAAACAAAATGAGATGGTCATGTTGCTCACAAATTGCTTCCATCTCATGTGCGAAGTTCAGACGCTGAGCGTAATGCTCGGATTGCAATCATTGCACCCCGGCCAATTTGTTCGATATGACGTAAATACAAAATACGTCATACCGAACGAGTACTTAAGCCAATAGGGGTACGTACCGTTCGTGTCCCCCCCCCCCCCGAGCATCGGGTAGTGTTACGAGCGGGAACACATTGATTTCTGTGGATATTGGATTGGCGACGAAATTCATGCTGAACTGCCGTGATAGACTCGTTATTCGTCACGAAACAGTTGTACGCAAAAATTGCGGTGTTTTAACGTCCACGGCTTCATGGCTTCAACTGAAGAAAAAAATGAAAAAATGCTAGAAATTCACAAACATAACGCCACCTGCCGCACATCTGTTATTGCACCTGGTGGCGAGTTCCAATCGTTTCAAAAACGTCCATCCTTTCTGCCCCACCCTGTATTTTAATTCAAATCTTCTACTTCTGTATGCATGTATAAATTACCATCTAATTTTCCTAATTTACTTGTTAATTTAATATTTACTTGCACTCATATATCCGATACGCGGGATTTCTCCCCCGTACGGACAAAATGACGTCTCTGTTATTATTTGCATTAGTAACACCAAAATGAAAGCTCCAAAAGTATATCTAAAGTTCTGGAAGGATCGTACTATACAATTTTTGTACTAAATAAACTAAAACTTAATTTATCAAAACTACACTTAATCTTATTTTATCCGACAATCCAGAAAAACGACGGAAAAAATTATAAAATGTCAAAATTCTGTAGTGTTTTGATTTACTCCCAAAATATATTTCTGATTATATTTGATATTCGAAATATTTCGAAAACATTGTCCAAGACCTACCTACCCAAAAAATACAGTACAAAGTTTGTTTCACAATTTTTATACGTGGAGCGTTATGAAAGTAACCAAATTTTTGGATTGTAGAATCAAGTAATTGAAATAGTATTGATGTTGACAATATTGATTCAGAAATATTGCTGTTTAAGTGTCAAAAATTTCTCAATTTTTTCTATATAATAGACAACACAAAAAATTTATTCTCTCAAATAACTGCTGTAATAATACTTTTTATTTGTAATAATACTTTTTATTATAGTCCTTCCAACTTGATTCAATATTTATTTGTTTAATAACTTTCAAGTTAACAAAATAATAAAAACAGAGATAAGTGGATTTTCTGATACTTTCATAATGTATTGAATTTTTCGGCTATAACAGATGTTCGTTAAAAAATACTCAAGACAGAATTTTATTTGCTAGACTTACTGTATTATTATTAAGTAAAGAGATCTCGGGAAGAGACCCCTTTGCCAGAACTTATTTTTCTTTTAAATCAATTGCAGAAAACCAGGGAAAAGTCTCATGGAATTGCGTTCGAGTTCCATGAGACTATAAACATCGTTACACGATGTTTATACCTTCTTCCATACCTTCTGGTACTCACTGTCATACCTCCGTAGTGTATGTGTTTGCAGCTAATTCTCACGTAATGTGTTGTGACGCATATGCACGTGTTTTGTGGAATCGGCATTATGCATGTAATAATTCAGAGGATAATGGCCCTTAATATAATTTGTGTACTTCGAGAATTCCTATTTAGTGTGATTGAGTAAATTAGTCTTCCTGCCAGATATCAGGTCTATCATGTCTTTAGCTTGCTTCTGTCCTGGAACCTTTTTCCTGTGTTTTATTCTGTCTACCTTATTCCCATTCCCATTGTCTACTTATGTGCTTTTAGGGGACCTATCAAGATGTTGGCCTGAATCCCTATACGTTCTGGTACTCATTATAACTTAGATTGGTTATGTTTCGCCAATTATGCTTTAAAAAATATATACCTACTGCAGATGTGAGCAAACTTTGTAATGTATTCTGCACTATTATAGTTCCTCTTAGACTGATGCAGTCATAATAATTAAATTCTCGACTAATTAATTTATTAATCA
Source organism: Adranes taylori (assembly GCA_009867245.2). Lineage (NCBI taxonomy): Eukaryota > Metazoa > Arthropoda > Insecta > Coleoptera > Staphylinidae > Adranes > Adranes taylori. The sequence continues at coordinate 4,972 of WYDF02273762.1, read as the reverse complement.
ACTCTCTGTTTACATTTCATCTTAATCGGTATATTAATTGAGCCAATCGGAATTATAAATAGCTATAAGCAGCCTGTCACTTTTGACGATAGAAAAATTATATGAAATGGAAAACATTCGTACATGAAATAAATAAAACATTTTAACTCGTATTTTTATTGCTTAAACAATATTAACTACTTACAAATTATGAAATATAATTTTATTACATTAATATAGCATAAAATTAGTAATATTACACACATGTATTGTAAAAAAGAGAAAGAATTAATCTAATAGATATTGTGACGTCAGTTTATGGCAGAATTATCTAAAGGAGCTATTAGCAACATGAGATATTTAAAAAATAACAAATTCTACCAACGAGGCATAATACCTAATTTTTAGGATCAAACGTTTATGATTACATAAATTTTTTGGAATTTTCTTCTTACGTATATTGAAGCCGATTATACAGGAACTGCTGAAAACATTGACATTCAAATGAATATTGTTCTAACTCGCTTACTGCTTTTACCCTTACTAACTATTACTTACTTATTTCCTTTCGCTCTTATCCAGAGCATATGTCTTCTCCAGAAAATTCTAAATTCTAAACAGAAAATTTGGCTAGAAAATTCTAAACCATGCTTGCTCCTTCCTTTTCGTGATTCCACGTTTGCTTTGATTCTATTGGGTATCACCCGCGTCAACATTTTACTTGGAATTGATAGTAGGAATTGATTCCTCTCCAATAATGACAGTTAGTGGTGTCCCCTTTCTTGGGTATGAGGAGTCCCTCTCTCCATGCTTGTGGCAAATTTTGTTTTGTTCCAAATCTGCTTGAAGAGAGAGTACAGAAGATCAGTGGTGATGTCTGGATCAATTGACAGAAGCTCTGGTGAAATATTATTTACTTCATCAGCAATCACTGCCTTGGTATGCTCCTTGGATGGTGAGTCCTAGTTAATTACATTTCCTATTCCTTCTCTATTCTATAGAATTTCTTTCTCTTCTTCGTCGTTGATAAGGAGATCTCCTTGTTTATTTTTCACCCGTCTTCTTGGAGAGATGACTTCTTCTTGGAAAGATTTCTCGTGGCATCGTATATTTCTAGCGCCTGCCGCATTTTCTGACTCCTCTGCCAATTCTGAAATCCATTTCCTGCGGTCAGTCTTAGCACACTTTTTCACCTGCTTGTCCTTGGTTTGATATTCTCGCTGAAGGTGGATTTTCTGGAGGCCCGTCTTGCTACTGTTTAGGTTCAGTTTCACTTTTTTTCGCTGTTCGATATGGTCCCAAGTTACTTCCGACATCCAACTTACTTCATAAATAGCCTTTGCAAAAGGAGAAATCATAATATAGCGCAGTGGGTATGATCTATTTTGCGCGTGAATGTCGGAACGTATGAAGAAATTTTACCATCCGTGTTTCGGCATACCCTTTTATAATGCTTCCATGTTAAGTGGAACGTTTCAGAATTTTCGCCGAATATGAACTTTTATTTTAAGCATATTTGAATTATATTTACCAATTTATATTTACATTATCAATTTAATTAACCATTATTAAATTGATTGGTTGATTTTGTTAATGAATCATTATTATATTGGTTTGTTGATTTGTTAAATTATATTTGAAGAATTGAATTTAATTTCAGTAGTCATGTTTAGAGGATAACTCATTCAATATCTATTGGATAATTGCTTATTTCTATCATTATTTAGTTGAATTAATGGCATATAATAATCCGGTATCACATTTTAGTATCTCAAATTTGCAGTTATAAAACACAAAACGCGTGTGCCAAGGAATATTTATTGAAACAAGTGACGTATGGACCTAATAAGTCATATTTTTAAGTAGCTAGTATTTTTTGGGCAATTGAGAAATAAATTATACGCTAGTATACTAGATCAGTAAGAAAATCTTTAGAGTTATGAAAACCAAACACCATATAATAAAAATATAGTCGTTGGTAACCTTATCGACAAGCTTATTTAATCTTAACGCGTGATACCCTAAGATATAGGTTGCTTACTTACTTAATTGTTGTTTCTGTTATATAATTTTATTTTTCTTGTTTTAATTTTGTTTGTCTCTAATGAATGTTTCCAAATGAATAATTTGTGTCTAGTTTTACTATTTTAATGTTTTAAATCAACTCCGTACTTATGTTGTTTTAGAAGATTTTTAAAATCTTTAAAACAAATTTATTAGAATGATATATATATAGATTGAAAAATAATGTAAATGTTTTTGAGCTTAAATAACTTTGAGGAAATTGCTAATTTCTACAGAATTTTCTACCAAAAATTTAGAAGTCTTTATTATTATAATTTCTGGGAAATATGTGTCTGACTTATGTTAATTATTATTTAGAAAACTATATGAGCTGTGATAGTAATCCATATTAATAGTAAATAGATTATCAGATTTTAAACTGTGATGCGAAGAAAAATATGAATAAAAAAATTTATTATCGTTTTTCGTATACATTCCGTATTTAGATAAAAAATTTCCTAAATTTGCTTTAAAAATGTACATCTTATGTTAATATGTAAACATGTTTTCCGTTATTAATTATAGACGGTTTCAAGCTAGTCATGAACTAATAAACTGAAACAATAAATTTAACTCAAAGTATTATCTTTTATGTATCACACATGTACACAGTACATATGTTATTGATGTAATTTTAGCAATAATCAATTTATAAAAGTATTTGCGATCATTAAATATTACCCTAAACAATATTTGGCGAATAAGTTTCTTCTGTTTGTACATCCGAGCTAAATTGACCGATAATATTTTTTTATCTCCTTTTATACTTTTTATTCAGATCTTTAATGTTTCTTGGAGTAGAATATTTCTATAATTTCGTTTTGAAATCTAGATTTCTTTTTTACTTTATGATTTGTCCGCAGTACACGTACCTCATTGACACTAGCATTTTACTAATATTTAACACTTCGGTTTTTTTTTATCTCTTGTATGGTGTTCTGAATATTTCCTGTTTTGTAAACACTTATGTCATTTCATATATAGTACACACGCTCTGAGATCAACATATTGTCACGGTTAAAATTATGTAACATGGAAATAAACCAGCTGCTACATACTGCTGTTCCTTGCAAAAACACGCTTAATTCTTTTCTGAATTCAAAGTACCAGGATTTACTAGAATTTACTAATTAACTTAGGCGTAACTAAATAGAACAACAGTTTATTATTCATTAGTGGAATTAATTAATTCATACGTAGATTAGCACGGATATTAAACATTAAATTGTAGACCCTTGCCTGTTTAAAACTGAAAAACAATCTAAATAACCAAGTATGGTCTAAGGATTGAATGAAATATTAACATACCTAACGAATAAACAAGTAAAACACTATTAGGTTTTAATAATGTATTTTCAATCAAACGATTTATCATTGCAGGTGGCAAATAAATCCTAAACTTGCTCACGTTCAAATTAAATAAATTACAGCAAAAGATCAAAACAGTTTAGTTTTAATTTCTAAAAGAAATAATCTAATTAGATCCGTACGAACCCTGAAGGTATCTATTCAATAAATAACGAAAGTAAACAATCAATTCAATTTATTAAAATAAACAATATTCCAAGTCCCAAAGTACGGATCAAGTAATAATAAATAATAATTGAACGCATATTGTAACGTTTTAAAGTCCTGCACAACTCTTTTTAAACTGAAAGCGTTCTAAATGCAACAGAGCTTTATTTAAGTTAGCAAACTTGCTATAGAGTGAAGCCTGATTTGTTCTAAGCTTATTTATTCCACATAAAAATTATTATCAATACTACATATTTATTTCCCATTTCAGAAAATAAATAAATATTTATTGCGCAGTATTCAAATTTAAATTAAATTTGTTGATTCTATTTTTTTAATGAAATTTATATTGAATTGCATACATTATTTAATTAAATAAGTTCATACTGAAAGGAGTTGATAGTTGCTCTAGTTGCATAATATAAAAATAAATCAACTTATATTTTTTCTAACTGACTCTATTTAGACGCGCGACTAAGCGACAAAAATTAATACGCGACTGCTAGATTTCTTGCGTGATATATTTATCAATTGACAAAACAATATAATGTAATATCCAGGCCTCAAAAGAACTCCTGATTTACTTTTCTATGACAAAATATCACCCTGTTGCGTGGCTAGGAGACAAAAACTTTATCTACCTATTATTGCCGTTCAACTTTGGGCGTCTTTTCTCAATAATAATAAAAAAATCATGTACAATTGCCCTTATGACATTACGTTCACCACCGGACAATTTGTCTGTACGTATGTATACTTGCCAATTTTTACTGCAGTCAATAATGTCGCTTTAAACTGGCTTAGCGGAAATCTTAAAACAGTTTGAACTTCTTCTTTGATTATTTCTAGCACAATAGCTAGAACTTCACGTGCTTGGCTGTACAGAATTTTTTCCAGAAATTCCAACTCTTTTATGGAACACGTTCTGAAAAATAAAGCTATAAAATAATAATAACACTAACAAATAATAGGAATAATAATATGACAAAATTATTACAATGCTCTATGTAAAACCGTAAACCGAAACCTATAGTAGGATATCAACAGGAATAAACAACACGAATACAGCGAAAGAAAATATGCAAATGGCGTATTATGCACACAATTATACTTGAAGATGCTTACTTACTTAGTTACTTATTCTGGCGCTACAGTCCTTGAAAAATAGCCGCTACATAAAATCTTTCTGTCATTCGTTTCCCGATGCACTTTGCGTAGATCTTCGGACACATCATCCAACCATCTCTTGCGTGGACGACCTATGAGACGACTCCTTTCTGGTTTGGTATCCTGATGTCATTCGTCCTGTCAACGTGTCAGAGCCACACCAATCGGCCTGCTTTAATGCCATTGACGGTTGGCGGCCTCCTATATAGATCTTCCAGTTCCGCATTGTTTTGAATTCTCCATCCAT
>WYDF02273761.1:0-31583 GCA_009867245.2 Adranes taylori | reverse complement strand
AAAAATGAAGGTAGGGTAGAGGGCAAATAACACACGTCTTTTGGGTTACGAAAAAAGTCGTCAGGGGTCAAATAACCTAACTCTTTGGATTACGAAAAACGCCGGTAGGGGTCAATTAACCCAACTCAATTTGGTAAATAAAATATGACCTGGTAATGGATAGTCGTTTTACGACGGGTTATCATCTAGTGCTTAAATAATTAATTCGAACAATCGAAGACAGATATTTCGTTAAAATTATTAGGACTCTTAGCCGCATTCTGTTCTGTTTTCTCTTATTCTATTTAAAATAAGAGATATAATAAGAAGCTTTTAGCTAGAACACAATTACAAGCGTTAAGGCACGTCCACACTGGAGCAACTATCAGCAACACACTGCAACTGCAACCTGTTGCAATATGAAAAGTTGACATTTGTTGCACTAAGTTACATTGTGTTGCATATATTGTTGTTGCTGTGCAACAAAAAAATTGCATCGTGTTGCATGAATTCGTTTTTAGCGGTAAAGATTGATTTTGCGGCTCTCTCTCTCTCATCCACCCTTGAAATGAACACTACCTTCCCGCTCGTAAAGTTTTTTTTTATCGAAAAGTAGAATAAAAAGGGCCATAATGATCTCCACTTCCGTTCGTCAAGGCTTTTCATTGTGAATTATATTTATCGTACTATTTGAATTTTATCTGATTCTTTTGCCTATAAAAAACTCACTAGATGAAAATACAATTTTTAGGGAGGAGGTGCAGCTGGTTTATCGGTTGATGTATCTCTATATCCACTTGACACATTAAAAACAAGATTACAAGCATCGGCTGGATTTTGGAAAACTGGGGGATTTTCAGGTATCTATAGGGGCATTGGACCCGTAATTGCTGGAAGCGCACCGCAATGTAAGTTTCATTTATTTAAATTTGAATAACCTGGTCTTTGATTGGCCTCTTAATTTATTGTTTCATATGAAATCGTTCCAATAATTATTTATTATTTTGTTTTAGCTGCTTTATTCTTTTGTACATATGAAAATTTCAAACATTATGTATGTCCATTAGTGTCTAGCCAATATTTACCTTTGGTTTATATGGCGGCTGCTTCAACAGCTGAAATTGTATGTTATGGTTTTATTTATTTTTTATTAAAAATCTCAATATTATAATTCTTGCATCAATCTCATTTGAAAATAATGTTGCGTTAGCTAAGATTGGTACTTGTTTCTTTTAAACGTAGAGCTGAGTATACCTAGTTATTTTTGATTTCATTTTAGAGGGGGGTGGATCGTTTTGAATTTTTTGTATATCATTATTGGCTAGAGTATATTTATTTATAGCTATTGCTGAAAAGTGAAGATGCTACTGTAAAATGTGATAGCCTCACCTACGACACTGCAACAACCCCCATCCTCTAACTTAAATTTCAAGCAAGCTACATCACCATTGGATGATAAAAATGCAATAGGCATTGCTAACTCATTACTACAATTGATTTGAAAAAAAAAATCCTTCATATAACAATATTTTCCATTTTATATAAGGAATGTTTATATACTGCCAATGATTTCAGGTAGCATGTTTAATTAGAGTGCCTATTGAGATTGTAAAACAAAGACGGCAGGCTTCAACTCGATCTATAACGTCATGGAAAGTCGCAAGATTAGCATTTAAGTATGAAGGTTTTAAAGTGAGTCGGATACAGTACTATTTTTATACTTAAAATCAAACGACGAAAGGTGTTCTCTTTTCGCTGAGTCCAGTAAAGTAATATAAAATTTATTCACACGACACATATATTTAGTTCTTTGAAATCCATGCCCCTCTAGATTAGTGGTCTGAATTTCTGATTGGAAAACGGGAGGCTCGGGTTGCGATTCCCCAGTGGGGTAAATTTTCAAAGATACATATGATTATATTAATTTCAATCATTATAGTAATTAAATTATAGGTTAAGTGAACCGTAATACTCGTGCATTATATCATTTATTTATCATGTTAGCCTTAGGCGTGAAGACAGGAATTAATATAAACATAATAAGAACAAACAAGACTAGTGGTGTCACCTACCGGAAGACGCGAAAACAATGTGTTGATGGTAATATTGTAAGCATAATACTGGTTTATGAAGCTACATATCGTAGATTACTCATACGTCTGTTTAACACACATTAAAAAATCGTTTGTTCTTTGCAATCCATGCTCCGCTAGTTTAGTGGTCTTAATACCTTATCGGAAATCGGGAGGCTCGGGTTCGATTCTCGAGTGGGCTAACTTTTTCAAAGCCACAAATGATTATATTAATTTTAATTATTATATTAATTAAATTATTGATTGAGTGAACCGTAACGCTCATGAATTATATCATATTTATGATATTTCAGAGTATTTTCCTTCATCAACAATGTATGTTTGTATCAGCCAATCAAAAACAACCTCCAAAATATTTTTTCAATCTTTTGGCGTTCTTGCACTATTTCATTCTTAAATGCGTCAACAGATTCTTCGTCCGATCTAAAACATAAATCCCGTAACTTATCTTTTAAAGGAGGATATATAACAGTCTGGACTAAACAAGTGGTCTGTGTGATAATCAGTTCTTCGAGCAGCTCGAGTTTTATTTTGATGCAAGATGATTTTTGCCTTTGGACGAACAATTTGTAGAACTTATTAAAAAAAAAACTGTAGTGTGTCATCCAATAATAATATTTAAACGATTCTCCCTACTACACTGGAAACATGTCCAGAAATTCCAGGAAATTTCTGGCAACCATCATTTTGTTTAGCCTATTTTCCATGAAAAAATTTCTTTGGACTCAAGATCTAAAGATAATCAAATGAGATGATTCAATATCAAAACGATCTAGTGTAGATTTGCACTATCCCATACATCGTTCGTTTAAAACAATTAAATACATCGAGAACAAACTTTTGTCAGTCCTCAAATTATGTTCCGAATAAGAGCAACATTTGTATCGGTAACTACCGTTGTAGGCTTAGTAGTTCTATAGCCTATAGTATTTCTGGTACGTGAGATTCGTTCAGGTTTTGTACGTACCTAACCTTTCCACTAGGTTTTTGGATCAGGCGAAACGTGGCGAATTACTACGGAGGGCGTAGCTTGTAATTTAGCTAGATGTTGACGTTTAGTGCTGTAGCTAATGGCTAAGAGGCCGGTACCAACAATCTATAGGATCTCAAGCACTATTTTTGATAGAAACACGCGTTAACAAATAAAAACATGAATAAGTTTAACGTTAGTGTATTGGAAATCACTCAGAAAATATAAGATTAATTTCAATAAAATATAGTACATAAATCAACATAGAAAATCCAAAATAGTCTCTTGTTATTGTTCAAAAAAATGGCATAAAGTGGAAGAAATTGAGCTTCGCGAGTGGTATCATGTGCTTACGTTAGTATCATAAATCAGACTAACATAATTAAACGTCCAATAAGTTCAGTTCAATGAAATGATTAGCACAATAAAACACTTACATGTGAATAGCCATCTCTAAATGTACAACTTTGGATTGCACAACCCTGTACAATAAAACCTAGATATTTGTAGGTTTATATTCCACTCGCGAAGCTCTCTGGCTTATCTCAGAACACTTCCTGTATAGAACTTAATACTAAGTACCCTATGTACTTCTGGACACTATATTAACTAATTACTGATTTATTCATTCCCTACTTTCAAGATTTATTACTACCTTCAGGCTTTCGGTATCGTGTCGAGCAGAAATTTTTTTCTCGAAGTCACTTTCAACTAGCCTCCTTTTGCTTGTGCCAGAGGTTTTATTCCTACCATAACTAATATCAGTGACCCTTGCTAGATTTCCGCTACTAGTCAAGTATACCGCATACTTACTGTATTTCACCTACTACCTAAATTCCCCACTTTCAAGATTTATTACTACCTTCTTGCTTTCGGTGACGCGTCGGGCAGCGATTCTGCTCTTAATTTTTTTTATTCTAGAATTCACTTTCAACTGGCCTCTATTGGCTTATGCCAGAGGTTTTATTACTTTCTCATCTATTCCTGCCATAACCAATAGCAGCGATCCTTGCTAGATTTCCCGTACTAGTCTCGTATTTAGTCAATTTCACTTAACTACCTAAATCCGAATCTTTCTTTAATTACTGACGCCATAATTGATATTTGTCTAATCAACTTTGCTTTCTTTACTAACACACATACAATGCTACACAATTCGCTTTCTTTACTTATCTAATTAATCACCAATCAAATCTATAACAGCAACACACCGTACGCTATGCCCTTTGTCGATTCTATAATCAATCAGCGTTGTCCTCCTGCTACCTTAAATTTATGTAATTTAGCGTCATCGCAATGTTTTTTGCCATCGGCGGAAATAAGGCTTTTCTTTCGATTTTCATAAAATTCTAGATTTTACTAACATGTGTCTTGTTCTTAATGTTTTAAATTATGTTTCCGTCTATTAATTAAAGTTTAAACGATACTCAGAGTGTTAAATAACTTTTGCAATTTAGGAAGTTCATATAGCATAAAAAATGCTTAAACGACAAAACATTTCAAAGAATCTAGCCATCTTGACTAAATTTGATGAATTTTGACTATTAATTGTACAAAAAGTTTTTAACTACATTAAAATGATGACAAATTTCAGTGTTACATTATCATTGAAGGTACGTCGACAACGTTGAACTTAAATTAGACTAACCTTTTACGGTAGCTAAGAAACAAAATTTGCCAAAAAAAAAATAGTCGGTAAGTTTCCTCAAAATATTCTTAACAGCTTAAGTACAGTTGATGTTATAAAAATCACACAATGATAATGCTCTTTCTTTTTCATGATTTTTTGGGGAAAAGATTAATTATATTTGTTAACTGACACTACAAGAGAACTAAATATATAAATTTGTATGAACCCTTCTAGAGAGACACAGCGGAAAAAGAATAGTGTTCGTATTAGATGGAAATAAAATAACATTTATAATTTACAGGGTTTCTATAGAGGCTTCGGGACGACAGTTTTACGAGATGTACCCTTTTCTTTCGTACAATTTCCGATCTTAGAATATTTAAAAAGTGTGTATAGAATACATCTGAAAAATAACATAACACTAGAACCGTGGGAAGTAGCTTCATGTGGATCTGTGTCAGGTAAAAAGTAAAATAATTAGATAAATAAATAAAATTCATTAATAAAAAGGTTCCAGTGCTTTAGAGTATATAATTGGTTAAATAAAATCACAGATAAAATATAGTTCAAATAAAATAAATATACATCCCATTAAAAATTTGCAAGTAGAAATAAAATTTTTATTTAAGAATATTTTAAGAATAAAATTTAAAAAATATTAAGTTTAAAATCAATAACCACTAATCAACTCCTTTATTATATTGTTTACTTAAGTTACATAAACTAGTTTCTACCGAGAACCTAGACATTAATAATCTTCATATCCCTATGAGACTCATTGTAAGATATGTCAACTCTCCTAACATATGACATTTCTAAATGTTTGATTAATAACCTCAGAGATATTTTAAAGTTTTATAACCATAGATCTGTTAAAACCTCTTTAAGAGTTAAAACCATTTTATTTTCTCTCTTGATGTTAAGAATGTTTTCCATCGGTTCCGACTGCAAAAGTTTTACCCATGCTTAATCCACTTTTGGTTTCTTCAGATATGTCTGATGAGGAAGCAGAATTTTTTTCCGATTTAATAAAATTTGTTTGACGCAATATTTCTTGTCTTGTAATTAGTGCTTTATATAGACAGGTTGAGGGTTTAGCCATGGGATCTTGCATTTCCCCGTTGCTGGCTGAAATTTTTATGAAAAATCTTGATAATTTAATTTTTTATTCTAACCACCCACTTCTTTCAAAAATTTTGTTTTATAAAAGCTACGTCGATAATAATACTGTGTATTATTGAAGGTAATGAGACTGATTAAAGATTATTTTAATTCTTTTAATCAGAATATACAATTTACACATGAATTTCCGACCAATGATATGATTCCTTTCTTAGATATTGAATTACATCTTGATGTGGATTAGATTAGGTTCAAAATTGATAGGAAAAACACTTTTACTGACAATCATTGAACTCTATACTATAGAACTAGAAGGGAATCTAAACGTATAGGAGATGTGTAGGCGCTGAAGCCAAAATTGAGTGACATAGAAAACATGACGCGGTAGTACAGCTATCTATCGCAGTCATTCCTGTATATAAACAAATGAAAAAACAACTGTGGAGTTTAAAATAGTTGAGGTTCAAAATTTTGGGTTTTGTCTATTTAGTAAATAAGATAAATAGAAAAGCATGGTGCAGTATTGCGTGGCATATAATTATCAAAAAAGTGATAAAAGGACTAATATTCAGTTTCACAGATTAAGTATTATATGCTTGCATTTAGTTTGTGTTAGTATTATATTTTAATGTAATTTACAGGTAATTGAGCTGTAAGGTTTTCATGAATACAAATATAATTTATTAAATGACAAACAACATCTAATCACATTGGTGAGTGAGATGGATATACCACCAGTCGGCTTCACTTCAGATTCATTGCTTTCCCTTGCTGTTACATATAGTATAGAGTTCAATGTTGACAACCTAATATCGAATCATCTAACTGCCTATAAGTATACTTCATTACACTCTCTTATTCATAATAATTAGTGGTTTGGCGATTTTAAACTATTATAAAGAAAATAAAGTTAAAAAATATTTTTAGATAAACAGAGAAAGAAATCTATACACTTAACAAACTCTGAATCAAGAAGTTTCTAAATTTTATTCTCTTACATATTTGAATAATTTTAGCAATCAAATACATTATTTGGAAATTCAATATAAATATTAGTTTCAATAACAAAAATATTTTAAATTCTATTAAGAATAACAAAGATAAAATACCTTTAAATTTTCAAACAGGTTCTTTGGAGTGTGATACCTGTGATAAATTTTATATAGGGATGACAAATAGAAAGTTCCATACAAGATTCAAAGAACATTTGAGTGCCATAAGGCTGAATCATCCTGATAAATCATATTTTGTAGAACATGTTTTATTTTTTAATCATGACTGATTTAAGAAAGAATGATAAAATAATGCTAATTCGTCTTAATAAAATTTTAACTCAGTTTCTTGAACAGATTCACATTATTAAAAACATAAATTTTAACAAACTTAAATAAACTAATAGATTTTAATAATGTAGATTTGATTGAAAAAATCAATTTAAAGAATCAATTTGGCTTATATAATTTCTTTTTCAATAGATTCAACTTTGTAAATATGTGATATTTTCGTGCTACCAAAATACATATAAATTTTGAGAATTTCATTATATTTCGTTTATTTGGATTCAATTTAGGGTAAGATTTATCACCATTATGTGTTATAACCTATATTTCAAAATAAATGCTTCAAATTAATAACTATAATTTTGGCTTTTTTGTTCTATTTACCGCGATTAATTTTATAATTCAATTTTTGCCAATAACTAAACTTTCATTGACTTCTTTATTGTTTTATATAAAAATTATAAGAAACCATTTTTTGTAATCTGATGACGTTTTGTTTAATAATTACGTGTAGTCTGATGATGAGGCAAATGTGGATCTCGAAACGCGTTGTATTTGTTAACATGAATAAATGTTTTATACTTTGGAGTTAGGAGTTCTGTGATTTTATTTAATCAAATAAAATTCAAATCTTCCCATTCATGATATGCCTGGAAATTTGAAACACAACGTTAAAAACGTTAGTTTAGTAAAGGACCTATGCTCCGATCATTTGTCAATACACAACTGATTGACAATCAGTTGTGATTTAGAATTGCAATCTAATGATCACAACGAATTGTATATTATGGAGAAAAATAAAGAATTAGCTTCATATGATAAGAACTATAATAAAAATGCTTTTAGGAGCTATAGCGGCAGCTGTTTCCACTCCTTTAGATGTAATTAAAACAAGAGTTATGTTAGCCGACAAGGAAGCAGTAAGAAATGGCCAAACTAAATTTGGAAAAGTATTTATGGCGATATATAACGAACGAGGCATTCGTGGGTAAGTCAAAATATATTTCTCTTAGTCTTCTCCAAAAAATACGAGGGAGAGTCAAATAAAAGCTATAATGTCCGGAACCTCGTCTTACAACTAGACAGATTTATTATTTTGGATGAGGTTTTGCATGTGAAATGGAAAATTGAAACTGTTGATATAAAGATAGTCTAAAGACTGCAACACCACTAGAATCTATGATTGCACTAGAGAGAAACAATGTCTGTTATTCGTTTCTCATGCGCAGTCATCAAAGAATGAAATACATTGACATTCATCATCTACAAGTTATGTTTTACAAGTCAGTAAATGTATATATAAATGCGGCAAAGATTCAAAATCGGTGACATACCTAAATGATTCTCACGGTCCTGACCAAGCAACTGGTGTTATGATGTCCTTGTCGTTTTGAAATCTAAATGAAATCGTCATAATGCCACATACGCAGAACTTCATACGAATCAAATCAAGCCTGCCACAATACAATTGCTCAGAGCAATTGTATTGTTTCTTAACTTATAAAACGTATGAATGTCTAACTTTGACATGTTATTTATATAACCTCAACACCGTCGCGACAATATTCAATTTTGCCTATAGTCAAAATTTTAACATATCCTTCATATATTTAGTAAACTATTAGTTTAACTTTAAGCTCATGCTCAAAAGATTCAAATCAATAAATAATTTTAAAATACATATCAACATTGAAAGATATTTCTTTCTACCTTATTAGATTCAGTAAGATGTTTAATTCAACAATTCCCTGATGAATTATTGGATAATTTAATTAAATATGCAATTATAGCTTATTTAAGTTAATTTATTATGTACCGGTTCACTAAAATCTCCAAACTCGTATTTTCCGCGATATAGTTCGGACTTAAAAATCCATCATCTGGCGTTGCGCGTCATTTGTTATTAGTGTTGTTTGACGTTTCTGACTTCCGATTTGTATTTTTTTTGTTCAAGTGTTGTCATGTTTTTTATTGTGTTTGTTTTGTTGGTAGATAGTTTTGTGTTTTACGTAATATTTTAAGTGGGTGTCATAGGCTGTCAAATTTACATTGAATTTGTTCGTTTAATATGTTCTGGTTGATTTTGTGTTTATATATTTTAATGTTTTCTTTGATGTCTAAATTTTTGTGTTTGCATTTTATGATGGTCATTCTTTCGTCTATTGTTTTATTTGGATGGTCGTTGATGAGTAGATGATTTGCGTAATGAGAGTGATATATGTCCGGTCTCCTGAGTGCGTATTGCTGCTATCTGTATCTTTTCTTGAAGTTCCTGTTAGTTTTTCCTATGTATATTTTATTGCATGTGAGTTTATATATTCCGCTTTGTTTGTATTTCTCAGTGTAATTTACTTTATGATGTCGATTTATTAGATTATTTTTGGTTCTGTAAGTTATGTTTAAGTTGTATGGTTTCATTAGTTTTGCTATTTTGTAAGTGTCTTTGTCGGAAAATGCGAATGTTGAATATTTGTTTTCGTTTATTTTTTCTTGTATTGCATTTTGATGTTCAAGAAAATAAATTCACAAAATATAGATTTCATTATTAATCAATCTTATTCATCAAGTATTATGATATTTGATTAATCATTTCTTACTCAAGTATCATAATAAGTTGTAATGTATTTTGAGAATAAAATGTGGCAACTTGGCAAACGGACAGAGTGGCAACATCACAATTTACTCGTGCATACTACAGCACAAACGCAACTTCACTTCCGGACTCAAATATCGTGAGTATCGCGCTTTCCTAGCGCGCTTATTGGACTTGTACTATGCGATTACACCAAGTATTCTAGATATTTTACACACAAAACTAGAAAATACTTAATGAAGGGAAGAACTGTTCAAAAAATGATCCAGCAAATTATAAAGAAAATGAAACTGTTTATATAAAATAACTTGTTTAAAATTCCTTTAATACTTTTAAAATTAAAAAGCTTTCAAAATAATTATAGAACTATTTAAGACAATGCAAAATAAATTTCAAATAATAAAGAAATTATGATTTACAAAAATTATTAAATTTCTTCAAAGCGTTAATTTCGAAGACTTCCAAAAGAATATCACTATACTGTCGAATGTAACCCAAAATGAATGGTCTCAATTTGTCTTCGATTGAATCCCGAAATCTTAGAAGTATTTCATCGTCATTCTCGTCGCATTGTAAATCATGTAGTATTGATATTTCCCTAAAATATTGTAATTACTTAAAATTATAATAATGTTTTAAATTAAAATTTATAAAAATGTTAAGCATCAAAATATTTAATTCTGCAATAAACTACTGACAATGCACTATTGGCATTCGTACACTTTGTATAAGTAGCAAAATCTGGAAACACCATGGGTAGTAATATTAAATATGGATCACAAACGGAATACTAGATACAGAACGCAAATTATGTCACCGGTCTACATTTCGAAATTACACCTGAAATAACGATAACAGCCAAATTACATTCCATAGCTAAAGAGCACTTGCATTGATAGGAAAAATACAAGTGGAATTTGCGGATATTTATGGTTGCATCTATTTTATTAATTCATTCCCCATGGAAAATAATATTAAGAGCAAAAATTAAACTAGTTTATTTGGATCAAGCCTATGGCTCCAGTACTGATAGAAGCAATAAAGCAGTGGCAGCGACAAAAAAAAAACAGAAGAAAACTGTCACTTCTAAATAAATCCATAAGAAATCATTTAATCTTATTGATCTTTTACAGAAAGTGTCATTACAAACTATTATTTATCTCACTATTGAAACGGGCGAGGAAATTAAACTGCCAATGCCCTAGAAAAATGAGTGTTTCAATATCGCAAAAGAAGCAAAAGGAAGACG
Source organism: Adranes taylori (assembly GCA_009867245.2). Classification (NCBI taxonomy): domain Eukaryota; kingdom Metazoa; phylum Arthropoda; class Insecta; order Coleoptera; family Staphylinidae; genus Adranes; species Adranes taylori. The sequence continues at coordinate 20,667 of WYDF02273761.1, read as the reverse complement.
AATTCGAAAATTCAAACAAAGAAAAATGATGTATGACGTGATTTCACCTATTATTTATAAAGAATCTTCAGCATCTTCTTTTACTAGCATTGATTGCAACGTTTAGAAAGCCACGACCTTCACCGCTAGACCACAAGCCGGGAGGCAGAGAGAACTGAAAATTAGTCTGACCCATATTCTTCTCAATAGGGTGTTGTAGTACATATAAATCATCAATTGATACCAATCGTCATTTACCCATTTCATCTATACGTAATGTTAGTTGCATTCACAAACTAATAATTTATAAGACAAATTTTCAATTCTCTGCATCCCGGCTTGTGGTCCAGAGGTGAAGGTCGTGGCTTTTTAAACGTTGCGATCTATGCCAGTACAAGAAGATACTGAAGATCCTTTATAAATAACCTAGCTAAACCCGCCCACGCTTCGCTGTGGCTTAGTCTGATATGAAATGAATCTCAGTCTGATATAAAATGCCGACATGGCCTAATTGATGCGGCCAGCGATATGGCCTAATTGCCGTGGCCTGCGATTAATATTTACTGTGCACTATCCAGTCTTTCAGAACAATTTTATAGTTCTTTACAAGTACTTATGTGTGGGTTTTTAATACATTTTTGAGCATAAAAGAAACCGCATTGAGAAAGAGAAAATACATTTTGTATGTCACACACAATACGTACCCGAAACCCAATATTTTCATTGATAATTTTTGTGAATATGTTGCTTTATTCAATACAGTTATTTTGATCAGTAATTTAATACTTTCCAATTTAATGTCCAACCTTCCTTCACAAGCCCCTCCTACATACATTAGCTTGCACTGATCAAATATCAACTGAAAATATATTTGTTTTAATCTCATAATAAGAGCTGTATGACATAGTTAAGAGCTTTTATCTATGTCATATATATGTTTATATTTTACAAATAATCATGTTCCACTTACCGTTAAATCATTAAGAATTAATGTCGTCAAATATATTTCCAGTTTTGTATCCATTTCTTTATCACATACTGCAAATTCTGAAGGTGATTGTTCCATATAATAACTAGAATCTTCTGAATGGCGTATAATATTGCCTATTTCAATTGATCGCATAGGCTCCTTAATTAGTAGTGTTAGTTCGTCTTCACTTAAACACATTGATAACTCCCATTGTCCGAGTTCATCAGATATAATAGATATTAAACAGTTGGTAGTAAATATAAGCGGCAATACTTTATCAAAGAATGTTCCACATTTTGATATGAGATTTTTACTGTGTTGTCTATAAGAAATAAAATAAAATAATAAACTAATGTTAATGGAAATGTTAACTAATGTAATGATTCAAATTAATATAATCATTTGTGTCTTTGAAAAAATAAGCCCACTCGAGAATCGACCCCGAGTCTCCCGATTTCCGGTTAGGTGTTTAGATCACTAAACTAGCGGAGTTATTATTTCAAAGAACAAACAATTCTATACGTGTTATAACTCTATTGTCAATCTAAGATATGTAACTTACAAACAAGTATATGTGGTGGCTGTATTACGTCAATACATGGTTTCATAAAATTAGGTAGGTCCATCAGCCACCATCAGTACTGTTTTGTTGCTATTTTTAATATTAATTTCTCTTTCCAAGCCAATCAGTCGGCTAACATGATGATAAATAAATAAGGTGTTTTCATGAGATGGGTCACTCGTTGTAATTACTTAATGTACTGATTGAAATTAATATAATCAATTGTCTTTGAAAAAAAAACCCTACTCAGATAATACGCTAGTTTATTGTCCTAAACACCTGACCGGAAATCGGGAGACTCAAGTTCGATTTCCGAATGGGGTTGTTTTTTTTTTCAGGCGTAGATGATTATATTAATTTCAATCATTAAATTAATTAATTACACCGAGTGACCCATCTCATGAAATCATCTTTTTTTGGAAATGTTAACATTGAATTTCTTTCACTTTAAAACAATATCTAAATAAAAATTGTTTATATCCGTATTGTTTACCTAATTTTATCCGGTTCATCTAAGAACATTTCTGTTATTGAATGATCAACAATTATTGATGCGACGAGCTTCTTTAGAGCATTCAACAAGATTTCTTCCAATTCATGTTTAAATATTCTATACGTTGCTGGACCTTTCAAAAGCGTATTTTAAAAATGTATTTATGAAACGAAGAAAAACAAAAATGCCAGACTTACTTAGATCAATGATATTGCCGCTAAATGTTTCAGATTTTTTCACAGAATTATCTTCTAAAATCTATAGATAATCTTCATAAGCATGGCTTGTATGAAAATATAAAATATATTAGAATATATTTTTTGTAAATTCAACTACCGCTTGATAAGTGTTTAATAAAAGATGAAAGCAGGTAATAAGTAGATATATATCTCTTCTTGATTATTAAGTGAAATTATTTGAAATATCTTTACCTGCACAACACACTCAAAATGCAAGTTTTTATGATCATTATAATCAATATCAAAATTAGTTGGTATAAATGAATCCATTTTTGTGAAAATACCAATTTTACTTAAGACACATATGTTCGTAAGAGACACCCTAAAATTGTTTATGTGCAATTAAAAGCGATTAGATCTTAATAGAAATTTCCCATTATACTTTAGGGTCCCATTTTCAAACAGGGTGAAATTCTTCCAGTCACATCCTATACATAACTCATTCAGTTCAAATTTCATATTTAATTGCATATCGTTAAAATTCAAATCAAGCTCTTGAAGATTGAAAACAGGATTTGTTAATAATTTGACATTTTTCACTTCACTAAAATGTAAATATAACGCAAATAGATTATAGATTAATTGAAAAATTGAGTTTCAACTCACTAAATATTACCGTCTCCATCTACGTAAGACACATTTTTAAGGGAAATCACTTTGTTTCTTCTTTTAGATTGGCGTATGGTATCTTCTTTTATTTGCTGCAATTTAAGTTCTAATTTCAGCACAATTACATATTAACTATCTCCAAGCTTACCCTAATTAAATTCTTTTTAAAATTATCTGTAATATCCTTAAGAATACTTTGGTTTTCCAGTGACAACATGGACATTGTTGAAACAAAATTTTATTATTTCTGTAAAAATAATTGTAAAGTTTCCATATGATATAGGTTATAGGCTTTCAAGAACAATAGATGATATAGAATATCTAACTCCCATGTAATAAAATGGACCTTTGATCTTTTTGCCATCTAGTGTTTCATTGGACAATTATTCTAAAGATAATTCTCTGATAAATGGCAAATTCAAAAAGGAGTCATAAGGAACAATTTTTCATATAAAAAGTCTTTCTAAAAACATCGTTTCTTGCTCAAAAAATTAAAACGGTCGATTTTTCGGTGTCTCTTAGTATGTATGTACTTACGTCTGTATGTTCAAGAATGTCTCTTTCCCTATGGGACCGATCTGGTGACAGGTGTGGAATATGAGCCCGCAGAACGTTTTTTTTTTCATTTTTTTTATAAATCCAGTATGCGAACAGGAGCCATTTTTTTTGTTCAGAAATTTTGTATTCAAACTAGGAGATTGAAATTTTGCACACATAGCGCCTTGTATTATGCGTCGAATAAAAAGTCCCATTTTGCAAAATTGTATAGGAAGCGGTGTTGCCACGTTTAAAGCTTAACAAATTTTTTGAAATATCCCAGGGACGATAAAAGATAGGACGTTCGAATAAACTATATTGTATAGCCCGTTGATTTTGTTTGAAACATTTTTTTCCAAAATGACAATTTAATGTATATACCCTGTATATACATTAAATTGCCATTTTGGACAATTTAATGTATTGCTAACTTTAGGGTCCATTTTCTCGAAATGTTTCCCAACATTTTTTTTAATTTCTTGTGTCGAAAGTTCCTTTAATACTTAAACGACTAAGCGAGTTTAAAAAACTCGCACGTCGTAGCACCGGAGTAATTTCACCTTGAAAAAACCGCCAGCGAAGCTGGCGGCGCCGTAGGAAAAAATGGTGACCGGGGGATTTATGGGTAGGCGGGGGATTCATGGGTTAGACTAATGTTGTTTAGTTTACCCTAAATACTATTGTGTTAATCGAATTTAATAGACAACTTATAAGGTGACAATCAAAACTAAAAGGTTCAACTTTTATTTTATGCAAGATCAAACAAAACGTAGGACATCCAGTATTTGAAAGATGGGGGGCGATCACGTTCACGATTTTTTTAAATTGATTATAAAATTGTCTTCACTAACTTGCTTTACAAAACTTTTGAATCCTGTTTCAGTTTAATTGAACACTAATTTACATACCCTTATTTCCATTTTAAATTTCATGATCAAATATTTTATCTATATGTATTATTGTTGCAAAATTTTGAATAATTTAAAAAGCTGATTTTAGATATTTTAAATAAAATTGAGCTTAATGTAGGTTTTCTCAGTACAAGGTTATTAATACTATAGTATATAGTAAATAAAATACAATGGCATTTTTGTAATTTATTTTCACTCACTGTGTTGATCACTGTAGCTTTTATAATTTTTCTTTCAAGTATACGATAAGAGGTTAAGTTGTAAAGTAATTATCCAAAAACATCATGATTTATTGGATTTGGAATATATTTTATTTGGTCTAAAACCATTTTAGCCCCAACCGGTACACTTTTGAAATCATCTGTTTCATTTCGTCCTTTACCGCAAGATACATCAAAACTAACCGCAAGAATAACAATTCCATAACGGAAGAGCTACTTATCATCTAATTTTAATAACCAATTCAAAAAAGTTGGCCTCTTACAAATTGTATGGCAGGATTGCGACCAAAATATTTAACCATAGATTTATCAATGGACATATGTACTTATGGAACCAACCCATTTGTAAAAATTTTCAATAATTTTCTTCATAAATGGTATTTTGTACATTCGATATCGCAAATTTCCTATTTGGTCTTTATCAACTAAATACATATATTTCTTTATTTCGAGATATCTGTCCTTAGAATTTGCATTATAGACGCAGGAGACCCCCAAGTCTTCATCTAATGACCACTCATACTTGTGATAACCTGTTAGAAGTAAAATTGCAAGAAATGTTCGCATTTCTTATGATTCTATAATGATTATTCTTTTATCTGGCGTAGATGATTGTCTGTTCACAAATGTATTTAATAATTTCTTCCGTAAAATATGTTTCAGAAATCTGGCGGAGCAATAAAATATTTTAATTGGTTTGTACCTTTTAAAATTTTCATGAAGTCTGTTATTGGTAGTAATATTTACGGCCGTATAATTTGGAGGAGACTACACTTAATTCGGTTTTTAAAATTTGGCATATTCTTTTGCCAAACAACCAAATCAGGAGAAACCCTAAATCAATATTGCTCTTATCAAAACATTTCAATTTTTACAAACAGGTTTTCGTCAGTAGTTGAAATCATTGGTATTAAACGCAAAAATATGTTTCTAAACTATTTGCCGTAAAACTTTACAAAACCTTACATATATCCTAACCTTTTAGGTTGATACTTACTATGTACATTTGTCTACCTTTTTTAATTTCTCACTAAAGTTCATTGCACCATTTTTGTTATTACTAAAAAAACTGTCAATCATTTGCTGAATTTTCTCAAAGAATTCTTTATGGGCCTTTATAGTCACACTTTAACTTCTTATGAATTCTTAACTTAAAATTATTAAGAATTCTTTATTGTCACACTTTTAAGTCTTAAAAATTACATCTTATTAATGCTCTGTTTAAAACATTGATTTCTGTGAGAAAAATAATTAAACTAAAATAACAAGACTGAAGTGCCACAAAGTTTGTTTTTACTGTTTTTCATTTACAAAATAAACAAATCTGTTTCAAAAACAGTCTACTAGTGAAAAGAAAATTACGCAACAAATACAAATTCATTCGCTAAAAACTAAACAGCTATCCATAAAATTTCTTATATCCATGAGTTACTGATAACTGCTTGTTGGCGAGAGACGAAGTGGTTCAGCGCAGCACGTCAAAACGTAAGAGGAGTAGGTGTTTGTATTTTAATATTTACGATGCCAGCCTTTAATATTCCTGTAGTTAGTGGTAAAAAGGAGAAAATGAGTAAAGCGTAAAATATCACGTATTTATGGGAAACTTGTTATTTTTAGTGTGCAGAGCCATCTCTTGGACTATGGAAACGTCAATCTTAATGGTTCAAAATGCTCCACTTAAGATGAATGACTCTGGCACGAACTGCTGCGTAGTATTTTTTCTTTTTATTGCTGACTAATTGACTAACGAAATTTTACAGATCAGACGCGTGTATTAGGGTTGCCAAAATCTAATACAATAAAAAAATTTGCTACAAAAATACAAAATATAGTTGACATCATGCACCAAGTAAAAAGCAACAAATTAATTTCAGTGATTAAAAATCCCACAAAGAATTATTATTTTTTAAACATTAACAGTACGAAAGTAAATAAATAAAACAATAAAACTATAAAGATGAACTTAAAAGTACAATACATTAAAAGACTGACACTATTCTTTTCTTTACATAAAATAATTAAGAATATTTAATATTAATTCGGACAGTTAGTTTCTTTTCTAGAATACAGAACTCAGTATTTATTATTTTTATAATAATCAACCTGCGTTATTACTGTGTTAATAAAATTCATAGCAAATATTTTGTCAAGTTTAATTTTTTCGCTATGTTTACAATTTTTTATAGCAAGAATATCGTTCTTATAAATCGTAACTGACCCGTTATTACTATAAGAAATAGTTCTTTCAGCAAATTATGATGTTTTTTGGTTTAGTATTCCAAAAACTCTATTTTAAGTTTACGAAAAAAATTTGATCAGTTTTTTTTAATTATTACACTGTGTAGTTTCGAGGATTCATCAGAACTTTTTGCAATTTCTAGCAATCCAGTTTTTAATTGCAATCTGCAGCGTATTAGACGTTTCGAGTGCGATTCACTAGAAATATTTTTATATAAATATTTCATTTTCATGTAAATATTTTTACCTATCAAATTTCAATGATAATAGTAATTCAATATTTCAATTAAAATTAAGTTTTAATTTCTCTTAGATACTTCGCTGGTTTCGTACCCAGGGTGACCATGATTGGAATTGGCGGATTCATATATTTTGGTGCGTACGACTTTTCGAAAAAATTTTGCAATGATTTTATATTGGGTGGAAATTATGATATCGATGTTTAGAGGACGACTCGAATTTGTAAATTTTAAGCAAGTAAATTAGTATCCTCCCTAAACCTTTAAACGCGGGTTGTCTTTTTAGTTTCCTTAAAAAGGCAAGCTGTGTCCAGGAGGCACCTTCGGTAAAAGTAGATTGTTAAAATATATTTAACATAATCTTAAAACTTCAATCAGATACAAATAATGATCCACAAGTAATTATTAAACTTCGCTTTACAAATCGCTTTTTTAAAGACATCAACCGCTTCGCCTCGAGAGTGAAATCGTTTGCCACGCAATAGATTTTTCACTTTATGGAAAATAAAGAAGCTGTACGTATTTTTTATGAGGGTGATTCATTAAATGGCTTGCTGCACTACTTTTTAAAGTCGGTATATTTTCAACATTTATGGTCTATCATAAACTATTAGACAATTAGAAATTCTACATAAAAAAAAGTAACTGAATATTACGAATATGCAAGTTAAAAAAATAAATCTATATCACTATTTTTATCATTTAATATTAAACAATTATTATTATATTATTAAATTCATTATTAATTACAATAGGTTTATAATATTACAAAGATTATAAATTTGTTTTCGTGATTTTTACATTTCAAATTTAGACAGTCGCCAACTTGACTGTTCTATAAATACAATTACTTTTTGGGTGGTGAGTGAAATTTCATTGGTGGAGGATGATTCGTGGATTTGGATTGACTTTCAGATTTATACTAGACAAGCTTGATTAACAAGCAGTAATCTTCGATCTTCATGCGGAATTCTTGCTACATTAACGATTCACACCACTCGCAATGTTTGAACCGATTCAAAGATTTTTCTTTCTCACACCCAATTTGTCATCATGCAAATATTTTGATACGAGAATGATGTCTCAATGTAGCGCTACGTCCCATGTCGTATCGTTTTTGATGAGCTGACTTGCATCGCTGTCTACGTTGGTAGTTCTGAGACTTGTTCGACCACGTTAGAACTCGCTGGATATTATCGACTTTGTACTAAACAATGACTGTGTAAAGAACAATGAGTCAACTTTAATATCTTTTATCTAAATGAAACTTTAGACAAAGTTGTGTTTGATTGTTAAAAAAACTTTCATTGTCTACTTATAAAAGTAAAAGACAATCTTATTCAAAATCTCCTTAATTTGAAAAGAAACAGTTTCTACTTCCTTTACGAATTCACGGAAAAAAGGACTAATGTAAATTAGATAAAACAATTTTTATAGACATGTAAATTTTATTGTTAATAAGAATATATTTATAGAAATCGAAGGCCTTTTATTAATTAATTTTTATAGGTAACACATGATGACGGATTCAAGAAAAAAAAATTATAATATAAAAAACAGCTTCAAAACAATATAATCTCATCAATAATTTATTCTAAGAAAGTTTTAAGAACTTCAAATATAATATAATTTGTAGGATTTAAATCATGCTCATAAACGGAAATTTTGTTTGCTCAATGGAATAATTTCAAATATACAGTTTAATTTTTAACTGACCAGAAGATGAACATATTGTTAGATTCAAGAAGGAATTCATGATGTACAATCCATAAACGTCTAATAAACGGAGTCTTGGAGTTTATGTCTAAGGAGGTTCTGAAGCTGGATATAGTAGTGTATTTTTATGATATTGAGTTGTGAAAGTCTCCTATCCAGATTTGTTTTCACTTCCAGAATAACGTTACATTATGTAAAAAATAAAATCCAGCAGTACTGGATTCTATGTATAGATAGATAGAATCTTGTACCTTAGTTATCCAGTAGTAATAAGAAGCTCAATCATATCTAATAGGAATATCTAATGAGGATGGACGACTTCAATACAAACATTGGATATAGGACACCGACGGATCCCGTCATTTGGTTTGGACATTAGAAACGAGAGGGATCAAATCGTGTTGAACTTCTCAACATCGAAGGCCTCTATTGTACGAACACCAATTTCAAGAAGCCGCCTCAAAGAAACTGGACGTGGAAAATCTCAAATAACTTGTCAAAACCGAGATTAACTATATTTTCAACAACAGGAAATCAATTTGCAAGGACGTCACAGTTCTGAATCGATTTGACACCGAAAGCAGAACAAAGATCACTATCAATACGAGACTTGAAAGACGTAAGCTAGCAAAAAAAGCTTTAAACCGTCCTCGATAGAATTGGATCAAAAACAACTCAAATACCTAGAGATTATCCGAACGAAGCTGGAACCAGCGGAAACTCTCGGAGCTATGGCCCTTGATGATTTAGCAACGAGAATTACCAACAGCATCCAAGTAGCTACGAAGAAAACTTGTATCCAAGCCACATCAAAGAACAAATTGAGTGCTAACAAAAACACTATGACCCTCCTGGAAGAACGTCGCAATATGGACAGAGAAGAGACTGGTTACCGAGATATCAAATAAAACCACGAGGAAAAAAGCCCGAAAAAACCTAAGGACATACAATACCCAACTGGTTAATCGCATTATCGCTGACAACGACAAAATGAGAGTTCTAAAAGTTAAAATTGCTCGAGGAAAAACCCATATCTTTAAGATCAAGAACAAGAAGGGCGAAATCGAGTCAGTGAAAAACGAGAATCGGTGAAAACCCTGCTAGCGTCGCCACCATTCAAAACTTGTAACGGAAACTATAAGTAGGTCATTCCCCAAGCCAGATCATATAACAGACATAGAAAGGCGCAGTGTCCGAAATGTGGGCCCCAAGGAGATACCGGAGATCGACAAAAGCGAGCTCAAAACTGCGTTGAAACGAATGAAAAACAGAAAGACTCCGGGGAAAGATGGAGTAACAGGCGAAATCTTAAAAATGGGAGGTAAAACACTGGAAGATGCACTACTAGTCCTCATAAACAAATGCTTAACAGAACAACGGATACCAACACAATGGCGGAATGTCGAAGTCATCTTATTATTCACATTATTTGTAAGATCGTAGAAAATTGGCGGCCCATCAGTTTACTATCCATCTTATACAAACTGCTAACGAGAATAGTCACAGATCGCCTGACGAATAAATTTGACTTCTACCAACCAGCTGAACAAGCGGGATTCAGAAGAGGCTTTAGCACGATTGATCATCTCCAGGTCATGTATATGCTGATCGAGAACGGAATATACATCCCTTTAATACCTGGCTTTCAACGTCTATCAAAAGGCCTTTGATTCAATTGAAACATGGGCAGTATTGGCGCCAATGGACAAGGCAAGAATTAACTCTTGATACTCAAATCACATTCAGCACATCTACGAGCTACACTCCAAGTCAAAATAGAAGATGATCTAATCACAGAGAGGATCTCAATCGAGAAAGGGGTTCGTCAAGGAGACACAATCTGTCCTAAATTGTTCACTCTGGCTCTAGGGAACGTTTTCAAAGCTCTCAAATGGGAAGAAACGGCATATACATATGCGCTATACACCCGAGCCATCTATGGTTCGCGATATCGTTCTCATATAAGCTCGAACAACTAGAGGAAGCCTCAATAAAGCTGGGACTGAGGATGAACACTCAGAAGACGAAGATTTTGACCTCTGACAATCCAATGTACGATTAATCAAAAACCCTGTAAGTGTCAATTAACTTCAAGAGAAAGGTATACGAGTCATGTGTGCTACCGGTGGCAACTTACGGCATGGAAACTAAAACGCTCACACAAAATAGTACCAACAGACTTCCAGTGTGCCAGAGAGCAATTGAAAGGGCGATGCTGGGAATTAGCGTTCGGCATCGAGTGCAAATCAAAGATATCCCAAGACGCACTAAAGTGACGGATGTAATAGGGCGAATTGCCAGCCTGAAATTATTTTAGATGGGACATCGCAAAAAAGGACGAGATGACCGAAACGACTCGTCCAATAGAGACTTAGTAACAACAAAAGCGTGGGAAGACCGCATCTGAGATGACTGGATGATATTTAGAAGGCTGCAGGAAATAAGTGGCTACAGAGATCATCTGACAGATCGGCATGAAAAAGGATGGACGATACCAGGAGTGAACGATGACATGCTAAGGAAAGGAAGGGACTGCTAGATAATCTATTTACGTAATTAAAAATCGACCAGAGCTCTTTGTGAACGGATTTCGTACACAAAGACGACTGTGCAACATTATCACGAATTCTGAATATTTTTAAGGCTACAAATGTTGCTCAATATGTGGTCGATCATTGAAATCTCATCCCTGGTACAGTTCTGTATTCTATTTGTTCGGTTCCATAAAGAGCAACTGATACGGAAGAAAAACACTGAAGTTATGGATCCTTGTATGGAAGATTTCCTCATACCACTTTAACCACTATTGTACACAACGGTAACCATGTTCAGTGTTCTCTAAGGACATATTACGCCGATTACGCCTTCTTAAATCGGCGAGTAGATGGAACAAATTAAAAAAAAAATGTATTACGCATTTCCTGAATACATACAAAATAATTGATTTGACGCCATTCTAACATACCAGTTCTTAACCAGAGTACTTTAATTGACTTTCCACGAGTATTACGTTCCAATTTTTATTTCTGGGAGCTTTTTAGGATTTTCTCTCATAACCTATAAACATCGCGCGACTATTTTAATAATTCTTTTAGTACCACCTGTTTAGCAGTCAAGCCTTATGCTTATATTTTTTTATCACAGAAATTGTCTATGCACAGATTCAACTTGTTAGTCTTCAATAATAATATAAAATACTGACTATTCTAATAAATAAATCATAAAACAATGCATCTTGTCTTTTAGAATCAGAGGAATCTCCCAGTGATAAAAGTACACATACATAATATTAAAAAAAGTACATTACTGAATCCGTCTCTGATGATATAAAAATATATTATACAATGCATGAAGAAACTGTTTTCTTCACGACATCTCTTGCGTATGGAATGTACGATAATGAATACCATGTCAAAGCAGCACCTTGGAGAATAATGAATACCAAGACAAGTACTGCCTTATGGAGCTAAAAAAATGATAAAGTACATATACTTTATATAACGGTACCAACCCCTTATAGATCTAATTTATACTTTTATAAATAATAACACTAGGTAATTCAATAACAATTGAAGGAGTTAGCTTAATGACCTTGCAAAAAATGTGATAACTCATGAAAAGAATTTAAGAAAGTATTCAGCAAATTTTGAAGTAAGAAAGGCCCAAATGACTAAACAGTCTCCAAAAACAAGAAATAGGAACTTCTTACGATTTCACCAGGACATAAAGGAGATGGAATGGGCGATTATTGCCTAAGAATAATCTAACCCAGAAACACTAAAAACAAAATTCGAAAAGAATTACGTAAAATAGAAAACTCCACCTCAAGCAATGGTTTAGTTCATAAGGAAGTTACATAATATTTTAACCTTCAGAATGAATTGAAAAAATGTAGGTATATAAGAAAGTTTACTTAAAGACCTGAAAGTTTAAACTTAAAGGCGAATCAAAACTGAAAACCTTAAAAATCTCACGCAAATTTGTAATTATGTCAGCATTTTTTAGTTTTTTATGTCTTCTTTGGAATTTTAAGCCCTCCAAAACATATTCTCAACTCATGTCAGTTTTGAAGCTCTCATATGTTAGAGAAGACACGTCTTTTTCAATAAATGTCTAAATGACATACGAATCAATGATAAAACCTTAGCAAACATTCCAAGAGATAAAATTCGCAGACTTAACGTCAAACAGACATTGCAAATAGTGAAGAGATAAATGAAAATAAAATAGGTATAACTAAATAAATTTAAAAATATATAAACATTAAAATGATTAATTTTAATATGCTTACCACAAGTGCACTAACTAAAGTCATCACAAAACAAACAATAACTAAAATTGTAGCCACCACTCTCGTAGGATTAAACATCTTCTTTACTTGATTGACTGGTCCCATAAGGAAGCATGTACTCATTAACGATAATATATTTCCTAATGTATAAAATACTCCAAATAATTTAATTCCTTTTAAGAAAAATGCAAAAGATCCTAGGAAAGTGAATAGAATTCCTACAATAAAGCAAATGGCAAAGCCTTTGATTCGACTACTCCAACTTAAGGTTGTGCTGTCTCTAAACTAAAATTAAAATAAGTTCGCAATACAGATTGCGTAAAATATGAAATTTAAGAAAAACATACTTGCGACATAATATTACGCTCCTCGTCATCTTCTGGAGATGGTTCATTTCCACTCAACATTTGTCTCAATTTATCCATAACCATTTAGCTTTTTTAAAAGTACAAACGCTTGTATTTAACTCTAAAATTAGGACTATCGAATTGTGAGCAGTGACTAGTGTATTTAAAGTTACATTCAATTTAAAGTTTAAAACAAAATAAAGAATGCAACAAGTTTTCTGAGTATGCAACAAGTGAAGACGTCTTCTTCTTCTTCTTCTCTTATTTAGTGTCGATAATTTCGACGATAATTTCGACACTTGAATTTGAATGACTAAAGAACGAAAAATGGCCGCGTTCAGTGGCGTCAACTAATAAGCGTTGAGCTAACTGAATCTTGATTAAACTATTTGCAATTTTGTAAACGATACAGTGCTATTGTTAGTTCAAAAGCCAGCAACAGGTAAATTTATAAAAAAAAGTATTGATCATTTAGATCAGATGTATTTATTAAAATCAGTAATTTCTTCTAGTTCATTTGACTATACTTTGTCATTGTGTAAGCATCAAGAATGAATTTAACGTAAAATTTTCAAGTTAGGACTACTAAGCAAAAAAAGAGAGATGTTGACTTACTGGTTGACTCAATGTTTACTCATCATGCTCAAATGTTCAAGTTCTTGTTTGCTGAACGTGGCCAATAAAATAATTAACTCGTAAAATTTAACATTTTAAAATTTATATTACAAAATGAAAGTTTACAAGCAAAAATATGTTTACTATCAATATCTAATGTACGAAATATAAATATTAAAGTCACTAAAATATTTCGACAAAATTTCGTACTCGGTATAAACGTCGAGATGTCTAAATTTTCAATCTTAACGAAGATACGTAATTTTTCGCGAATTATGTAACTGGGCCTTTAAGAGTGAAACACAATCTAGGCTCACGCAGAATGAACGCGCTGCTGACGCACTCTAGACGCGAAGCAAAGTGCCTATTATGCTTCTAGTATCCTGCTGGACACAATAAACTGTCCCAGCGTCATCGACGTTCTAACATCGGCAAAGTTGACCAACTTTTTACTTCCCCACTTCTGTAAATAATATTATTATATGCAAGTGACCGATGTCTATAACAATATGCATAGATAATTTAATAAATATAATAAATATGGATATATTATATTTTTCTTTATATAATTTGTTATATTTGATGGTTCTCCACATAAACGAAAAATCACGTAAAAAAAGACGGTGTTGGTTGAGGCCATTAAACCTGAATTGGAATTTCTATGTAGTTGTATAGGCATCGGCAACGTTCACTCTATGCAGTACTTTCATTTGACGTAACTTTGACATCAATTTGACATTTCTTGGAGTCTAGAACGCGTCAGCAGTGCGTTCATTCTATGTGACCTAATCTTGTTCTTTGAACTGTCATTTGTTACTTTACTAGGGTTGCCAGATATGTATAGACATCCTTATAGTAGTCTTTAAAAAAACCAAGATAGCAGCACCAATGAGCTTCTTATTTCAAAAACTTTCTGCACTAACTATATTTTTGCGAAAACGAGTGGCGACCTCAGGACCAACGGTATTTAATAGTACTATTACTCTTAAATGGATTGTGAAACAAATTTAATACATGGCAGAAGGCCAACTTTAGTATCTGCCAATTATTTGAATGATTAAATAAATCTGATTAAAATTGAGCAAATAGATATTTAAACGATATTCAAAAAAAAAAAGAAGTAAATAGATATTTGTTTTGTCACATTTCGTGTTTAATTTTGTGGTCGTTATTTTTGTAAATTTCGTGTTTAGTTTCAGTCTTCGACATTTCTTAAACATTTTTAAAAGGAACGAAGAGGAGTTTATAGTTTTTCTGTACAAATTGAGGTAGAGGAGTGTATACGTTACATTTTCTCCAACAGAAAATTTGGAGAACCACAAAAATGTTTTATTAATTTTTGAGTTCTAGTTTAGAAAGATTGTGTTAATATTTATGTAGTGTTTTAAATTTAGTATTTGGTTTTCTTAAGTATCCTTGTAATAATACTGCTCTATCTGTTTTATATCAAAATTGCCTTCAAAACATTTATGTTAATAATTATATTAATAAGTTGTCGCATGGCTAAATAAATTAAATAACGCTACGCGTTATATGGCTGAGACAAAGAGATAAGTAATCGAAAATATGTAATTTATTGCTTATAGAACAATTTTAGCAATAATTGAAATAAACGTATTTATTTGAAGAATTACATTTAATGCTGCCAAGCATTGTAAGATCTAAGAATAAAGTCTGTTTAATATCTTAATTGTGTGTAAGGTTACATACATTTATTTAGTTGAGTTAAATCGCTCCATAAAAATAAAAATTCCAATAGCAAAAATATTAAATTTAAATATTTCATTTCTAAATAACGATTATTTTTACAGAGGAATATTGATCTATTGGTAAGGAGGAGAAATATCTTATCTGATAGAGAGATATCGCGTATCTGCCTAAAACGTACTTATTGCTGAATTAAATTAACCTTAAGTTTTAGTATTGTACGTGTGCTGTAGAGGGAACTACCATACGTACTCAAAAATTAACTGCTTTTGCTCTTTGCTTCGGTCATATAACGCGTAGCGTGTATTAATTTAGTTGGCCCTGCATTAACTGGGGAAATCAGAAAATTTTAAAGTAAAAAATACTAGTTCTCTTTAATTATGTTCAAACAGATCTTCTTCAAACTCGAGTTTAATACGCAATTTATAATTATTCGGATCATTATAAATCAATCATTAATTTTATCACATATTTACTTTCATACTTTATGTGGATATTATTTGGTTATATCTTTTGAAATTATTTGGTTGTAGAAATTATTTGGTTTTTGTAATTATTTGGAATATATTTGGTTGTTTAGAAATAATTTGTTTATTTGTATGAAAAAGTAATTATATTTGCTGACACAAAATTATCTTCTTCTTCTCTATATAATATTATTTAAAGTCGGCATACTTTCGTCATCAAATGGCCTATCACCGATGAACAAATAAAACGTATAAAAAAGAAACATTTAATAATAGAACCACGAGGGTCATAAAAAATTAAAACGAACATCATAACATTAAAGGAAATATACTTTTAAACAGTCTTGTGTATTTAAACGAATAATAACAAAAGGATTTTCCAAAGTTTCATAAATTTTAAAGATTATAAAAGTAAATTGAATATAGAGTCTGCTACACCGCTAATCATCACGCATGGCGATCAAGGACGAACTCTTATTCAAAATTATGAACATGACAGAAATTTCAAGAAAAAATAGCTACTTTAGGGAACCTTACTTTTTTTCGAAAATTATTCTAACAAACATGCAGTTTCACTGATGTCAATTATTTTAGATGCAACTGAAATAAGTTTGAATCAGTAATAACTAACGGTATTAGTAAGAAAATATATTTACTAGTATCGTTAGTTATCACGATTTGAAGTATAAGTAAAGCCCATAGTGAAAGTAATAAGTCATAACGTCATCGAAATTCCATGGAAATCAAAGCTATATAGAACAAGTCTGTTCCATATATAGAATGAATTTTTAAATCATTACATGTTTCACAAAACAGAAGTATTGAAAAAAAATCAATTTTGACTAATCAGTGTAGTAGAATGAAATAAACTTTCGTGGTATTTAATACCTCGAAATCATTTAAATAATTAATGTAGCAAATTTAAACATGTTACATTATTAATAGAAGTGACTAAATATCATACAACATTTTTTCTCTCTCTAAAACTTCATCAGACAATCATTTAAAACGCAAGTCAATTTAATATTTATTCAATGCTTAAATAATAGACTTGCTTTTCAATATAATATATGATAATAAGCAGTTTGCCCTACCTACTTAACAATATTTGCAGGTCTCGAATTTTTTATTTAAAGAACTTGCTTGTCCGCTTTCTACAATATTCTACAATGGTAAAAGCATGAAGGCGAAGTTTAAACGTTATTATATATCTACCAGTTCGTTTTATTAAGTACATTAAATTACTTATTTTAAAACGTAGTCATTATTCTTTACAGATTTTTCATTTTATATTAATCATTACAGTTGACCTTACTGTCTGATAGTATAATTTTCTGGTCGTTAAACGCAGTTAAACCCGTCATGAAGTCTTAAAAGTCCAAATTCGAAGATAAAACATGCATTGGAAAAGGTTGAATTATAATAAAAAAGAGCCTAGAACATATTATAAATAATTGTTATTATATTCGGCTCTTATCAAATGCGAATGCTTTAAAGTTCTATACAGTAATATTATAATTGTATATTCTAAAATGTTGACTAATTTAAATTAAACGTTACATATATAAGAATAAAACACAATTTTGAGATGCACTATGAATGTTTTCATTTATTTTGGGTACAATTTAAGTCTCAGTTGTCTGTTATTTAAAGAACAAGTTGAAATATTTGATGACTGATTGAAATAGTTTCATCAAATACCTCAAGTGTCACATTATTTATTTTATTGAATTAAAACCGCCATAACATCTTAAATTCCAAATTGTAACACAGAACATGTCATGGAACAGGTTCTCTTATCAAATGCGAATGTTTTAAAATTCCATACACTAATACTAGAACAGTATATTTTAAAATGTTAAGTATTTTAACTAAACATTACATAGATAAGAGTAAACATAATTTTGAGATGTATTGTGCATTTTTGTAATTAATTTGCATACAATTAAAAAGTCTCATTTGTCAGTCATTTGAAGAACAAGTTACAATATTTGATGACTGATTGAAACATTTTCATCAAATAGCTCAACTGTTACAAAACCTATTTCATTAAATTGAAATCGTCATAAAATCTTAAATTCCAAAACACAGCACATATTGGAAAAGGTCGTATGTTAATATAAAAAATGACTAGATCATATTGTACATAATTGTTATTATCACAAGCAAATGCTTTAAAGTTCAATACATTAATGGTATATTTTAAAATGAACCCATTTTAACTAAATATTACATAGATAGGAATAAACACAATTTTGAATTTGAGATGCATTGTGCATGTTTGCAATTAATTTGCGTCAAATTTAAAAGTCTGAATTGTGTGTTATTGGCAGAACAAGTGAAAATATTTGATGACTGATTAAAACATTTTCATCAAATAGCCCAATTGTTACAAAACCTATTTGATTAAATGAAAATCGACAGAAAATTTTAAGACGCAACACGTATTAGAAAAAAATCGTATTTTAATAAGATTAAAGAGCTTAGAACATATTGTAAATAATTGTTATAATATTCGGTTCTAATCGAATGCAAATGCTTCTGTGCATTAGTTAGAATAGTCTAAGTTCTGTGCATTAGTTAGAATAGTCTATTTTAAGATATACCCATTTTAATTAAACATTACAGAGATAAGAATAAACACAATTTTGAATTTTGAGATGCATTGTGCATATATGCAATTAATTTGCGTAAAATTTAAGTCTCAATTGTTTTGTTATTTGAAGAACAAGTTAGAATATTTGTTGACTGACTGAAACATTTTCATCAAATAGCTCAAGTATCACATAACCCGTTTTATTAAATTATAATAAAATCGCCATAAAATCTTATATTCTAAAATACAACACGCATTGGAGAAGATTGTATTTTAATATAAAAAAGAGCCTAGAACATATAGAATAATACTAGAATAGGTAGTATTATTTTAAATGTTAACTAATTTTAAGTAAATATAAAATCTTAAATTTCAAGACACTACACGTATTGGAAAAGGTCGCATTTTAATAAAAAAAGTCTGGAACATATTGTAAATAACTGTTATTATAATTAAAATATATAAATGGTTTTACGTTTAAGGAGAAGTATAACTATTTGTTAATAATTAAGTAAGTTAATTATTTAGAAAACTGCTTATTGACGTGTAAGAAGTTCAAATTTACTTTGAAAATGAGATAAGGGTAGATGCGCATTTCTGGAATAGGTGGTAGCCTTCAACAGAACCTTCTGCTTTCATATCTCATTAACGCATTCGTTAATAAAAAGCAACGCTACGGCCAGTGCACATTTCGACTAGTAAACCAATTTGAAAATTATTTTGTTTGTTCGAACATATGCTTGTATGCCTATTTTAGTACTAGGATGATGGGCGCTGGCAGACATTTTTGCAAGGAGGGGGGGGGGAGGGAGATTATACTATTGTACTATAGGTTGCGTATAAAGATCCGAACAGTAATTAAATTTAAAATGTTTGGATATTCAGGTGGGGACAAATGCCCCCTGTGCCCCAATGTGCCGGTGCCTATGCAGTAGGTTCTAGAATTTATATGAAGTAATCAACTTTGAGGCACACTATTAGGGTGGCATCTAATCGAAACAATTAGAAATTATCGCAATTTAGGGACTTAAACAATTAAAATTTGCTTATTTTGTAATTACCAGCTACTAGATCACCTCTAGTATTAGCAGACGTGCTAAACCGTAGGTTTATAATTAGGAATATATAGATGGTATTACTTTTAAGAAGTATAACTCTTTGTTTGTAAATAACCCCGTTTTTTTTTTCTACCCATCTACCCGAGCATCTACACATAGCTTGCTTTTTAAAACTATTTGAACTTCCTAAACGTCAATAAGCAGTTTTTAAAATTAATTAACTCACATAATTATTAATTGTTACTACCTTCGACTCTTATCTAATGGGAATGTTTTAAAGTTCTATATATTAATAATAGAATAGTATATTTTAAAATGTACATGTTTTAATTAAACAATAAACATCACATACATAAGAATAAACAGAAATGTTGAGCTGCATTGTGCATGTTTGTAATAAATTTCCGAACAATTTAAAAATATCATTTGTCAGTTATTTGAGGAAGAAGTTAGAATATTTGATGACTGATTCAAACATTTTCATCAAATAGCTTAAGTGTTATTTGAACAGAACCTATTTTATTAAATTGGAACCGCTCAAATTGTAAGACACAAAATATATTGAAGAATGAAGAATCTAAGTAGTATTTACCTTAACGCGGTAAGACGAATTTCGTAAGTAGGTGTTAATTTCGAAAATTCATGCATATCGCATAAGTAATACAATACATTATACCATATGTGTATACAGCGAATAATTCAAAATATAATATATGCAAAGTTACATACACGTTTAAATAGAATCAATGTTTAAATAGAAAATTTTAAAAATTAGTTGTATATGCATTCATAGTGTAACGGTTGAGTATCGGATTAAACATTTGATGACAAGTTAGAACATTTGATGACTGGTTGAAACATTTTTATCAAAT
>WYDF02273750.1:0-17791 GCA_009867245.2 Adranes taylori | reverse complement strand
TTTAAGGAAAATATTTAATAAATGATATGGAAAACTATACACAACTATTTAATTAAACTGGGTATAGATTTATTTAAATAAAGTGTGTATAGATGTATAGATCGCTTGCAATATACATTACTTACTCGACTATTTGTTTGGTCAACTGGACTTGCCCGAAGTACAAATTTAAAAAGGTTTTATTGATACTTAAATTGCAGTTAAGAATCAGGTAGATAAGTGGGTCCCCTTGACATTAACATAAGCCCATTTGTTTTCATTTTATTGTCATTAAGGGTTGTTTGACTTCCTTTTGATATTCCTTACTCGACTCATTTTTCTGCACTCCGTTAACCAGTTATACTCTTAGTCCTTTTGAAAATAAAGAATTCAAGTCTTTAGTATATGTAGAACCGTACTCTTTAAAGGGTACGTCTACTCGTTTTTTTGGTCAGTAAAATGATGTACTCTTACTTTTTCTAAAAATTCATTACAATTAGTCTTTTTAAAAAAAATCAGTGATGTTACAATATTGGAAAAAAATTCAAAACAAATAAATACCCATAGTTTCGGGATATGGAAACGCTCTTAGTTTGATCATCGACCCTCCTTCTTCTTTCATTTTCTCTCCTTTTCTAATGTGATGAGTGATCATTTCTGAT
Organism: Adranes taylori; assembly: GCA_009867245.2. NCBI lineage: Eukaryota > Metazoa > Arthropoda > Insecta > Coleoptera > Staphylinidae > Adranes > Adranes taylori. Next base: position 17,150 of record WYDF02273750.1, on the reverse strand, counting down.
GTTACGTTACCGATGCACACGCAGATGATTTAGAAAGGGAGAGAAGTTACCTCTGATTGATGAGTGTATTTATGCAGCTAAGCGCTCGTCCGGGTAATTACCTACTAGATTATGTTTATGAATTAGTAATGGTGAGCGGTAAACAAGACACTATCAGACATTGTGTAGCAGGCAATTGTTAATTCTAATAATATTATTACTTTTATTTATGATTATTTAATCCTCTAGGCTTACTTCCATATCGCCCCATTATAGTTTTTGTACTTGCTAATTTTTTGATTTTTTTTGCTAATTTTAAAATTGTGTTAAGTTTGACTATATTTGGTTAGGTTAGCAAGAGAAATATATTATTTTTACTACTTGTTATATTTTATTACTTTTATAGCCTATATTTTTATATTTTGATGTAATTTCTTTATATTTTGATCTTTGGACACCGCACATTTTCGCATAAAAATTCCTTCAGATTTGGGTTCGGGAAGGTCGATTTAGTCTAAGAAAAATTAGTACGTCCAAAAACCAGTATCGAGCTATACGGATTTTTTTTCCATCTGTGATTGTGTGCAATAGTCAAGTAAGTAATTTTAAATTTATTAAAAGAATATTTCTCCACAAGCATTATGATATTATAATAGTTCTGAGATAAGGACTATTTATCTCAGACAATTCTGAGATAAGTAAAATTGACCGCCTGGTCTTTCTTAAGTAAATTTGAATATCTTAAACGTCTTTAGCAGTTTTACTTTAGGTATTGGCACCACTGTTACATATTTGAAAACATTAGGCAATTTTCCACAACTAATAGCTAACTTTACTACATTCAGTAATGGGTATCCTATATTTTGGAAGGTTTCTTTAATTATTTACAAATTTACATTATTTGGTCCATTCTTGTTTTTAAATTGTGTATTATTTTATTTAGTTTATTTAACCTGATTGCTTCAAATTCCGTTATATTATTATGGCAGCATATAATCTCCTTTTCAATGTCATTATTTCCTATTTTTGGTATCGATTTTACTATTAATATTGCACTATCTATATAAAATTTATTCACCTTGCTAGCTATAATTTTTTGCTTCGACTCAATACTGTCCATGATTGTCAGTTCATTAATTTTTGGTTTTTTTTTTATTTCCTAGAATATTCTTTATTACTTTCCACATTTTCTTAGAATCGCCTTTATTATTGTCTATTACACTTCGTAATATTTCTTCTTTTAGGTTCTGACTTTATTTACACATATATGTTTCTCATTCTTTTGTATTCATTCCATTTTTTGTTACTTTAAATTGTTAGTCCCGCTTCATCATAAGTTTTTAATTTCATGTGTGAACCATCTATTAGCTTCTGATACTATTATATTCGTTTTGTCCATTGATTCCAATAGGTTACTTTGAATATTTATACTAAACATATAATAACACTCATCAACTCTATATCATATCTCTAGTCACACTTAACCAATTCTATATTTAATTTCAAAAAGTCATTTTTTTTAATTTCAACAATTTTTTTATCTTCGGTTTCTGAATGCCTCAATATACAGCTTTTGCCAGCTGTGATCGTACACCTTTGGAGTTTCCCATACTTCACAATCTAAACTTTAATCGTTATTAATAACAAGATCTATAATCGTATATTTGTTGTCCTAGTTGGAGTTTTATTAGTTGTTTGAAGTCCTTACCCATTTAAAATACTTCTAAGTTTCTTCTTATTAATGGTTTCTTGTTCCCAATTTATATTAAAATCCTGGTTTAAATTAATGATTTTAATTATCTGGTATAAATCTGCTTTGTTTATCATTTCATCACATTTATCTTCAAAGTATTTAAAAAAAATTCCACTATCTTCGCTTGGTCATCGATAATAGCAATTTATATAAACACTTTTTATCTTTCATATATCTAGAGCATGCCAAAAGCGGTAAAAGCCAGAAGTTATAAGATGAAAAAAGTAAAAGGCCAGAAGAAAGTCAGAACGTTAAAAGGCTAGAAAGTGTCAAAAAGGAAATTTTCTAGTTTGACCTTGAAAGAAATGCACTACCTAAATATTTCCTGTCCTATGAAAATTAGAAAAATGAAACTTGAGGAACATATATAAGAACTAAAAGACCTCAATCTGAATGTCAGCAATTGAATCTGTTGATCCAACTGATTCAATAAAAAAATTGTTAACTTTTTAGTAACACTCTGTATATTTTTATACAGGTCACTTTATATTAGATACACCTTTTTCTTGGTTCAAACTCATTACACAAATATTACATCTGAATATCACTGTTTAATTTTTCCGTATTATTTAAATTGTGAATAAACAGGCAGTTTAAATTTAATTAATTAGCTCACGAAAGAGATCAACCTTTCCTTTATGCAAAATATAATAAAACGTTTGATTTCCTGTATCTCTTACTATTCAGCTACTTCACATCGTATATGTTTAATTATGGTTGCCATGGTAACCAGTAGAGAATTTCTAAAGTATTATATTAAATGCGATATTTTTGGAACCATTTAAGTTGAACTTCTTATGTTATTTTAAAGAAAATCGCAAGGACTACCAGAATATATAAAAATATACACGGTGTTACTAAAAAGTTTTAATTTTGTTGGATCAACAGATTCAATTGCTGATATTAAAAAAATTAAAGTCTTTTTAGGGTTATATCATGTTCCTCAGTTTCATTTTTCCAATCTTCATAGGAACCAAAATATTTTGGTAGTAAATATTTTGGAAAATATTTTCATAGAAACCAAAATATTTTTTTTTTCAAGATAAAATTACTCAGATTTTTTTTTGTGAGTACTTAATTTTGGCATATATAAAATATACTTAATTTTGGCATTTTCTAGCTTTCTGGTCTTTTACTCTTTTCGTCTTTTTGGCTTTTGACCCTTTTGACGTTTTCTATTGTTTCAGTCTTGTGGCGTTTTGGTCTTCTACTCTTTTGACTTTTTGGCTGTTGGCCTTCTACTCTCTGATCCTTTTAAGATTTTCTATAGTTCTGGCATTCACTCTTTTGATCTTTTTGGCTTCTGGCCCTTGACTTTTTTGACATTTTCTGGCATTTAGGTTGGGTAAGGGTGGATTCGGGATTCCACCGCCTTTATAGCAAGTTAGGGAAGCTTTAAAACTGACATTTCAATAAATATTTAAATAGTATAATGTTATTACTATTTAAATATTTATTGAAATGTTATTTAAAAATGAAATAAATATTTAAATAGTATCTTAAAATAGTAATTCTTACTATTTTAAGATTATTTTACTATAAGTTTACTAAAGACGACAAAATATTAAATCCGCAGACATGCGAAGTACTGTTTTCCGCATTGTTACAAGTATACGTTTTTAGGCTTATCGGTTTTGAGATGTGAAGATAAACCCGATGATTGGCGCAATGAATGTTTATGAAATATTTGCAACAACTTTAAATGTCAGATCACCGGAATAAAGTTTGGTTTGGCACCGGAATAAAGTTTGGTTTGGCTTGCTGAAGGATTATTGCACTTGAAAAAGGTTAGTTTAATCAACTGAAAGGTTCAAGAAATTCATTTCGGTAATATCGTATGGAATCGAATTCTTGACAGATATGAAGTATTTAACTTATTAAGAACGTTTTCTTTTAAAAATTCTAAATGTAACTTAAGTCAACTCAAAGAATTATTCATATAAAGTAAGTAAAACTAAAGACGAGCATTGATTATTTTATTTGAAACATGGTGATACGCAGCATAAAACCGGCATAAAAACTTCGCCTTGTAAAAACCCAAGCGGTTATTTTGGAAAGGTTCTTTTTGATACCTAATACTAATTATTTATAAATATTCTGCTATGCTGAATGTATTTTCTAAATTCTGAATAAAATTAATAGTGAAAAATTTCTTCCTATAATCATGATTAGAATTAATCAAATAATTCCTAAAATTTAAAGAAATTTTCAAATTACTTATCCACGTTTGTTGTTTCTTTTTGGAAATATTCTGATGATTTGACTGACTCCGGTAGGGTTAATACTATGCGATGCTTGTTACCAACAAGCATTTTTTTTTTATTGAAGGGGATCATAAAAGAAGGAAGATAAAAATATTCGAGTTTGGTAAACTATTTTTCATTTTATACGAAAGTTTAAGAAATATAATTTTGAGATCGGTTGTTATTGAAATAACCAACTCATAGAGTTAAGCTACTTTATGTAAATATTTTATAATAAATGGTCTTAAAAAATTCAATCAGAAACGATTATTTGAAGCCACATGCAAGATGTTTTTAATTCAAAAATGAATGAACTGTAAGTAAGAAGGACGTGCCTGAAATATGAAATTGAAAGTTAGTTGTGGTGAAAAATATGGTTACATAATAAATGAGATCTTTCGAATTTTTGGACAAGACCAATTTATTTGTTCATGGTTTTTCATGAAGCCGCGGCAACTTTTTGTAGAACGACACATTCTTCTCCAAAAGTCGCTCTAATCTCTTTGGAACATGGTTACAAGTATCGAAGAAATATTGTATTGGAAGAAACCCACATTTGTTTCGAATACAATAGTAATGTTGATAATTCACGTCAAATTTGAGTGTAAATAATAAATTAAATTTCCAGAATTTTTGGATAAAACCAATTTATTTGTTAATACAGTTTCTCTTTTTACATCGAACGACGTTCAAATCAAACGTAATATCAATGTTGCATCAAACGTAATATCAATCGACGTTCCAATCTTTTGTTTCTTAATCCTCTTCAGGATTTTGTATATTTGTTGTTGAGACCGCATTATCTTCTTGGTAGAAACTAGCTTAACTTAATCTTGGAATGAATGTAACTTATTTTATAAAACTGGGACTTTACATTGATCAATAATATAATGTCAACGGCATGTCGGCATATAGTCAATAATATAGCAATAAAATACTTAGTATCTTTTAGTAGAAAATTAGAATAAAACACTTTTCTCAACATTCAATTGTATACTTAATTTTCATTTTTGATCACATCACGACATTTATAGTAAATTATTACATTTAATTACAACATAATAGGAAATAATATTTACACAATTTTCTCAAATATCGGAATGCTACTACTATCTCTAATACAATCAAAATTTCATAAAAGAACTTGTAGTACATGAAGAAAGTAACATTTAATTGAATCTCAATGTGCTAGTTTCTAACAAACTCGATTCAAAATTGCTAATTACTCAAATATTCACATATCTATGGATGTTGAAACGACAAAAAACGTATTTTTAACTATATTTTAGTAAACTATTGACATTCTTATAAATAATTTAATTATCCTTCTTAAAGCGTGTACTAGTCATACGATAAATTGAATCTCTTCCAGGGTCCATATTACTAATGAATAAACATATAGCAAATAACGAAAAAATCATTGCTATACCAAACCAAAGCATAATATTGAAAATTACGGGATAATTTGAGCTGTAGTTAAGGGCCAAGTTTCTCTTATTAGTCTGAAACAAATTATATAATTATTGTAGCTTATCTCTTAAACTAATAATTGATTCGCAAACTCTTAACTAAAATCTAAGAAGGAGTTGGTAATCGATATGACAAGTTATAAACATCATAAATATAGTGAAAGTATGTAATTGATGGATTTTGAACACTTGATATTTCTTAATCCCCTAAAGAACACATGAAAAGGTTGAAAACAAGACAGGAAAACAACAACGCTGTAAGAAGGGGTTGTGGTATACTTTTTTTTTTACAAAAATAATTGCACATTCAACATACGCAATGCAAAATTCACGACGTTACGTAAGTTCCTACAAAAGCAGGTAACCATACATAAAGACAAGTGAGTTACTACAAAATATATTTTAAATGATATGGAGATGCCTACAAAACAGGTAGGGTTGTCGTCACTAATGACCTGAGGCAAAAATTAAAAACCAGCTAGCGTATAGGTGCCTGCAAATATAATATAAATTATTTTAGCTAAATATTTCATTTTCAACCACAAATTCATCCACTTTGATAGCTCCTACTCTCTCCATTCACTCTGAAAGCTCCTACTCCTTCATACATAATTTTTGTTTTCTTACAATAATTTTTAAGGCTCTTTTTACCATACACCTACTAATCCTTTCAAATATTTCTTTCATCTCCGTCTGCATGTTAGTTACTATAAAAATCAGTTATTTTTCGGCATGAAAAAACTGCTAAATCTGAATAGAAGACAAAACATTTTGCTTGTTGACCTTTCACAGTAGATTCTAGCTTCAAAAACTTTAAATTCGTCTGTGAACCAAACCAAAGCAGATTGTGGGTAAGCTCTTCCTCTGCTAATCTATGATCTCAGTTTATATTGTGCGTAATATCTTACATAGGAATCACGTTTTTAAGGAGAGTCCCTTGTAGATAATAGTAAATGTTCACATAATTCATTCCTCTCCTATACATAAAAAATAATTTTTATTTCAGATATTGTATGAATGCAGTCTTGAATTCTTACCAACTACACCACGTTAGTGACCCACACACAATATTATAATATCTAGTGAAAGGATAAATAACTAATATAATACGAGTAAGTTTTTATGATTCTCTCGTCCGGTTTCAAATATTTCATAATTAAATATTCATAAAAGGTATGGAAAAAGATTACCTCCTCCTTTTCGTCTTCTTTAGGAGCAGCTCGTCTCACTCTTCGTGAACTGGAAAAGTCATTGGTCACAACATTTACCAAAACATCACCTTTAAACAACTTTACGAAAGCACGGTTGAACGCGTCTAGACCTTCATTCAATAATCTTTTGGCCTAAAACGCAATTAAACAAAATAAATTTCAAATCATGATGAATTATATAAACAATTACACCTCTTTAGTCTCGGTTGAATTTGCTCCATAGAGATCAGATAAAGCGCGTAAACTTCCTAATTTCACCCAAAATACTTTTGGTAGCATTTCTTTTTCCCCAACACTATTAATTTTGTTTGTAATAGCACTTAAGAAAGCCAGTTCTTCCAAAAATTGGCGGTCCTGGTCCATAGATAATTTCAAAATGCCTCTTAAAGGCTTATCCGGTTTTATATTTTTGATACCACTTAAAAATTCAATATCTTGAATCTAAAAATAAATGCGATCATAAATGTATATCTATAATTATAACGGCACAACAATTTAACAAACATTCTAATTTAATTATTTATTGGACAATTTCTTACCTCAGATAATCCATGGCTTAAATCAACTCTAATAACTAGATTGGACTCATCTACGAGTAATCGTTCTTGAACACGCATATCCATTTGTTTAAATGTTGTATCTTCATTTTCATCCGTTATTAACGCATATATATGGCCTTTAACTGGTTCAATATCGGCTATGCCATCAACACTAACTGTTGCAATGCATTTAGCCAAACCAAATGGGTCAGTTAAATACAAACCTTGCCAATTAGAATCCTAAAAATTAATAATTTATTCATGATATTTGAAGGACTATTTATGCAATATCACTTGTTCTGTGGTATAGCCCAGTACAGCCGAATAGACTTCTTTCAATATACTTTGTTTCAGATAATCATGTCCCTTGAACACTGCACTTGGTGGTTGTGACAAAACTGTGAATTCTCCAGCAGCGGAAACTAAAACAGGTTTGTTGTTTTATTTTTAACATGGCAATGTTACGATATATATCGAAATAAGCGCATAAAAATACTTACCATAAAAAATCAATGAAAACAAGTACAATAATCTAATTATCATTTTGTAAAAGCTGAAAATTTGCTTCCACCCAAAACTTAATCATATGACTTCAATCACTTTAACTAATTCACATGACTGCTGTAATGCCAACTTAAGATTTAAAGAAGATACAAAAATGTCGCATAAGCAACTTACGAAACGAACAATGGAACTGAAGAGTTATTCTTAGTAATATTTTATAAGCTTGACAATACACTTTCGAAAGTTAAGACCATAAGCTTTGTTTATTTGTCTCTAAAAACAAAGAGGAAACTCTCGGAACGTCACAGAGTCAACTCCGAATTGGTTCTAAACAACGGTGAAATAAACGCATGTGGTTAAAACTTGTCATTTTTTCAATCCAACAGATTGGTAACATAACCTCTTATGTTTTGTTGCTTTCTTTACTCCTATTAGCTATGTTTATTTGAACTACTCTACTTACTCCGAGTTAAAAGAGTAAATATATGGCGCTTATTTGTCTCAATTCATTAAACTCTTTGTGTTTGTTTGTAATAGACTTTACTCTTAGAAGATTATCTAAACTACTCTACTTACGCCTAGTAAATAGTAGGAGTAAAAAGAGCAACAAAATATTAGAGGTAATAAAAATAATAAAAGTACAATTAACTTGAATTTTCAAAATCACGACTTATACAAAAGCCTTTGCGGTTTTTTAAACATGTACATTTACAATACTTTCCATTATTTCTGCTATCATCAAATAGATTAATTATACTGACATCAGTCTCATCGGAAATAATAGTAAGCAAGATATCATTTTGTACTGTATTTAAATCATTCAGTTTTTATTGTTTAATTGAAAACAAAAAACGACAAGTTTCACAACATATTTCACGCTCTGTAAGATATTTCACTATTATTTGCGTGTTTTCTGTTTGTAGTTATGTTTGAACCTTAAAAGAGCGTCTGTAATTAGTTGTTGGTTACATAACGCGCTTTAATTTAAATAGAAAATTATCATTTATAACAATTCATTCATGTCTAAAAGCACATTTGAAACGAATTTTATAAGGCGAATAAAATAAGAATAATTTGACCTAATGGCTTATCCTAACTTATCACTAATTTAACCTAATCATAATTTTACCAATTTAATATATGACTGATTTAACCGTATCACTAATCTAATCTAACCGAATCTAACGGGCTGTGTCTATTAATTCGCATATATATAAATTTGATTGAAAGGAAATTTTTTGTTTTTCAAAAACAGCTTCAAAAAAAGTTTCAAATAAAACCATTTAAAATAAAAATGAATCTGTTGCACTAGCTATACTCAAACCCGGATCTTCCATGTGCAATCACTATTGCACCACCCTTTCTCATTTCTGATTTTTCATGTTTATATGCGTTACAGACGCTATAGTGTAAGCTAATAACCAATCAGAGACGCTCTTTTGCGTCCAACACATAACTGGGTTGCAAATTGAAAACATTCCTATTATTCGATAATGTTCCACATCGATATTGTTCTGCAAACAATATCTCATTTGCAGATTAATAGAAATAACAACTGCTTTAATTAGTGTTATTGCATTTTATTTTATCAACATGTAATAATGAAAGATAACCCGTACAAATGGTAAGTTTTCAAGTAAATTCATATAAAAGTGTGAGACTATAACCACTAATATTGTGATGTATTCCATTTAGAGCTGAAATATAGTTTTTTCAAAAAAAAACGCTTAATATGTAACTGTTCTCTTAGCAATTGTAAAGAAATATGTACACCAAGAATAGAAATGTAATTTAAAAAATATTTTCAATTGATAACTGAACGTGAATAATATAGTTTAAATATTGTGGAGTTCAACTAACTAATTTATTTCTACATTCAATAATTTTGATTTTCGCTACTATTTTAATATTTCGCAAAACAACTTTACGAAAAAAAATTTAAATTCAAAAGTTCTAATTACTTTCCAAATATTTACTGAACCGTAGTAATGCAGCTTTTTACTCTTTCTTATACAGTAATTATTTTCATAGTAATATCAAAGTGTCACAGTAAAGGATTCCGATTTACATTTTGGTCATCTAATTGTCAACGAAACATTAATTTATCAGTTTGTAATAATACTGAATTTTGTGAAATAGGAGATACAAATCATATAAATAATCAGTGTCCCATGTTTTACGCCGCAAAAATTATAAATCCTTATTTAAATGAAGATGGAAGCGTGAGCTACCAGAAAAAAACAATTCCTGTTTCATTAAGATGTGCCGCCTGTTTAGCAGTGGCAGAAAATGTACGATTGAAGTATTCTGGATTTTATTTATAAATTACTTTATCTTGGGTTTTATAAATAGTATTTTTCAATGACTGAGAAAATTGTTAAAATATTCTATTTTTGAAGTGTCTTCTAAAATCATATATTTAATTAAAATTATTCCTTTAATTAATTTTGAGTCTAGTGAAAGTTATTTCAAAAGCTAATTTTAACAATCAGTATACTTGTTTAGATAAATGGAACTTTTGGAAAAGTTTCGGAAAATACAAAGTGCAAACATTTGTCTAGAAAACTAGAAGATGATTTATTGGAAAATTCACTAAACAAATTATGCAATTCTGGATTTTTTGGGTAAGAAAATTTAACTGAATTCTATTTTTATTTTTTATGTATTACATATTTGTACTTAACATATTTAGGTATTTGAAAAATATAGAACCCATGAAAATTTTCGACTTTCGGAAGCTCGTTCCGGGGCTTCCTTTGTATCGGAGTTTTTAGTACAATTAGGGTTTTAATTTTATGCTGCAAATAAAGATGCTTACATGCGCATTTGTCCCTGTAGAAAAACTTTTATTTGTATCTTACAAAATATAGAATATGCTTTGAAAATTCACACCGACCCAATTACTACATCAATGACATTAAAAATATCTCGAGGAAACTCAGTTTTGACGCTTTATTTTGAAACTCCAGAAAAGTGAAACAAAATGTGATAAGTATGACATAAAGTTTAATCAGAAGCTAGTGAGTACAATTATTATCAACGTGGCTCGCAATTGTGGCATAAATCAAATAATGGTTCAAAGGTGTAAAAATCGTACTCTTTATAGAACTCAAAAATAAAACATTCTACAAATAAACAAAACCATTAGCTAGCAATCAAAATTAAAGCCAGAAAATTTCATTATTTCAGTGAAACCAAAAATGTAGTATGCCATTCTGTACGACGATTTATTTCAAAACACAACAAATATTTCACCTTGTTCGATCGAAAAGGCTCTCTTAAACATCAATTAGACAAAGTCGAAAAAATCTATTGGTAGCAAAAAAAAAGCAAACAAAACGATCTGTTAACCTAGTGCAGCGGTCGGTAACTCAAATACATTGGCGTGCCACAAAACAGGCAATTCAAAGTCTGGACAGTCTGAAATAAAACTAGTAAATTGGCTCGTGTTACGCCGAGCGTATCATTACAGAATACAGCAAAAAGTTTATCTTTACGAACAATGTACTTACTGGGCGAGACAGATTTAAAAAAAATTAGAATTCCTTTTTAAAGTACTGAAAATTTTAACACATCGTAATTTTTGAGGCGTGCCACCAAAAATCATTTCGCCTGCCACCTAGTGACACCCGTGATATAGGTTGCTGACCGCTGCCCTAGTGAATACCTAATGCGGTTGTCTCGCAATGCAGAGGACTCGGGATCTAATCTCGCTTATGGTTTTTTAATTTGTCAATTTTTTTGAAATTAATTTGTCAAGTTTTGACAAACAAGAATTTCTTTGAAAAAATCTTGGGTGCACTACGTTAGATTAGGTTCGGTGAGGTAATGTTATGTAATTAGAAATATATACTTGACTATTTACACATGCACTCTGTGCAAACAGCTACTTATTGCATATGTAGTACATCTAAATAGCCAAAAATTCGTATATGCACTATGCACAATTAGGCATCGATTACATTGGGCGAATTTACTCGCTGCAAATCAGCGAACAAAGTCGTCCACGAGTTAGGGACTAGTCTGATTACACTTAGCTATTAAACTCGCTCAGTCGTGCAAACATATTTACAGTTTGGTTTTCGCTGAATCACCATTCTCATTTGAGTGTTACTTTCTTAATTAATCCATCAAATATCTGTAATAAATTATCGAACTGGGCCCTGTTCATTCCTAGGATATTTCGGTGTAGTATCTTCATCTTTCAAGTCTTGTAATAAATCGCAGAATGCGCCATAATTCTCTCGTCTCGCAATCCAATTTGTAATCCAAATTCTTTTCTTTTTAGAGTTCGAAGAAAATTTCTTTTTTTTTTCACTGCTGGTGTAATAAATAGGAAATGGCAATAATACCAGCGCGAATTCTAGCCTCCGACATCTTGTAACTGGTGCCTAATAGTTAGCACACAAGGATTTTACTAGATATGTCGATTGCACAAAGCGATTTAATTCCTCAGAGAGTACAATCGCCAGCGACTAGCGACAAAAGTAGGCAGGTGATCAACTTCGGTCACCATCCACGAGGATTTTGTACAATCGCAGTCGCATACATACGTCTATTCGCAAAATTGTTTACTATTGTGTGGTTTTTATAAATCCTGATAGATGTCAATAGGAATATTGAATTAGGATAAATAAAGCGTTAGATTCACACGATGCAACTAGTTTCTGCATCAAAAACTGTAGCAACAAAATTTGCACGAAGTTGTTACACGATGCATTTCTTTGTGCAAATAATTGCATGGCAACTTTCAATATTGCCAACATGTTCCCCTAGTAGTACGATTAAAAAAAGTAAATAATTATAAGCATTATTTCATTCGTGTTCTGAAAGGAATCTAATTTTATTTGATGCTTTCCCTACTCCTGTCTGGCTTTAATGAGGATTGGCTCATTTTAGAAACGAACTTCAAAAAATAAAGCGTCTATAATGTGGTTTCTTCATATTTTCAGGTTATGTTGTATAAAAATTTGAATTTATTTGAATGTTGGTACTAAAATGTTACTATAATTGTCACCAGAAATGCAGCAACTTTAAAAAAATAGGGTATGTTCTATTTTCATACATCACGGTTTCGAGCTGCGGGCAACTTCTTGCAGCAATCAATTGCACCGTGTGGCAGGTAGAATTGCTGCATTTTTTGATGCCGCATCAAAGTTGCGGTAATAAGTTGCATTCTGTGACATATGCTTAATGCATCCTGTTGCGACGGTATTTTCTAAATTCGCTGCAAAACATAAAACAATCTATAAAATTATACAGCAGTTGATATATAATAGAAATACAGTGCCATTTATATATCTTCTCTGTTCTAGAGTTTGTAAATTAATGATTTGTCAAATACATATGTAATCATTGTTACGTTTTTGTATGTGTCTCAATGTGTGTAGGAGCATTTAATTGCGCCTTGAAATTAAGTAATGATTTCACTCTAAACGCGTTTATTGTAAATAACATTATTGTGATACAATACGACGTCCTTTAAAGACACTGAAATACAAATTTAGAAGAAATAACATGATTTTTTAATACTGAAATAATAATTTAAGCGGTGACGTCATGTGTAATATGGTGCTATAGCTATGATGTTCAACGCTACATTTCTTCTAAATGGTATCAACTATTTAATAAAAATACTAAAATTTTAAATGCATGAAGACCTTATTGGAATAATAGTGCCGTAAGGTTAAACTGACAACTCTAGAAATAATTGTGAAATGGTGATGGAATGGCTCAGAAATAATGGATTAACCAATTAAAAAGTAGAGGACAAAGATTAGTTTTTGTAAAAAGAGGGATAAGAGATGATAGAGAAATGAAATGTCATCTTGTATTGTTTTTTTTATTTATACAAAAAATAAATCAATTTTGGAGTCCACATTTTAATTGAATTAAAACCAATTGTTCCAAAACTCCATTTATTGATTGAACATTTTAAGTGCCTCCAGCCATGAGGAACAGTAAATGCCCACTTGGCAATTGTTTCACGGAGACAAGTACCCCTTCTTCAGAAGAACTGAATAAATAGCTATATTAAAGATAATTAATTAAATAGAGCAAGAATAGAATACCTTGAGCAAATGTTTAATGCTATTGTGACATATTACAATATCTCATTATCACGGAAAATTTTTATTTTATAGTAAATTAACTTAATTTCAGCATGATTAAAAACATTTTAAAGTAGTCAAAGCTAATAAGATGTTAAAGTTTATAATAGTAAAAAAAAATTATTTTGCTTCGTAACAGTCATATTGAAAGCGTACGACCTAAAACCATCAGCTTCGATCCACCGCCAGAGAAAAGAGAAAAGAAAGTGAAGACTGTTCCATCACCATGAAATGTAACAATTACCTTGTTTTCAGTTACAATGGTTTTGTTGATCGATTATCTTCCGAAAGTGGCATTGAAGATTATTGTAAAATCATTAATCATTGCTTTTAAAAATGATATTTAACTAAATGTTTGTACACACAATTTAATAAATTATTATCGTCATATAATGATTCGATCAGCACGCTTTTTAAAGGTGAGAAAGTCGGTGGTGGATCTGTCCACGAATTCTGTTTTAGACATGTCGAAATAACATTTCGTAACTCTACGTTTCATTGTAGATACGATCTAAGAAATTATAAAAGCAATTATGCTGTCACTGAATCTTCGAAATGGACCAATCATGTGCCTTCGATACTTGATGGAAAATGGACTCACATGTAAATATAACCCTTTTGTTGATTGCTTGAGCTAGTTTCGATCTATTTGTACTAAGCTCTAAGTTAAGAAAATTGAAGTAAAATCATTTTCAGAAAAACTGAAATTTTCCACTTTATAACTATTACGTCTCACGCCTTTATTTAAAAATACAAGTGTCGGCATACTTTTAAAGTTAATGTAATAAATTGAAGTGTAAGGTCAAAATCAACATAATGGATAAATGTAAAGTGTTGGTATTATAACGCCAGTATAAGAAAAGCATTTACATGCATGCCTCTGTTATTGTTAAATCTTCCATCACATCTCAATCGATCGAAATTCTAAACCAGCCATGCTCATACGGTTCACAAATATCATAATCGTTGATTATACATTTACTTATATTCTTTCATGTACCTACCTGCTGTCAAATATATATTATCAATCAGGGTCCCAAACAAACACAACTAAGCAACTATACAGTCCATGTACGGTAGAGTTTATAAACTTTGAATAAATATTCGTTAGGTTCTCGATGCTTACTGCTTCAATTTTAACCCTTTGGGTACATTTGACGACTGACACTCGTCATGCGCTTATATGTAAATAAATCTGTACCCAAAGGGTTAATATTGAAATATCCATTATAAGATTAGTTTCCTTCTTTTTGCATATTGTAGGGGTCTATTAAGATCTTCATAAAACTCAATTTCATTTTGTGTTCATTTTGCATCGGAGAGGAACATAAGACTGAATATGGTTAAAAGTAAGTTTTTATATTGCAATCGAACCTGAGAATGGAACTGATGGATTTATTATTTTACTAATGACTACGGCTATTAGAGCTAGTCACCTGAGTAGTTATTACAGAATTGAATCTTATTAAAGCAGGATCGTAATTATGTTATGGAGTACCATATTGCTTTTATTTTCTCCTGATTGTCACATCTAATTGCTCTTGCATGAGATACAGGGATGAGAAAGGAAGTGGCTGATAACTGTGTAATGTAATGACGTTTATTGTTCTTAGTATTTATAATTCATAGAGATGACTCGAGTCGCGATTTTAATTGACAGACAATGATAGTACAGGTTAATTATAATTCAAAATTTGTTAGAAACTTAACGACGGATTTTAATTAAATTTTCTGTGTTGAAAGTTCCTTTAATACTTTTAAAGTTAATGTAATACTTAAGCTCAAGCGAGTTTAAAAAACTCGCACACCATAGCACCGGAGTAATATGACCTTGAAAAAAATAGTACTACCCTAAATATCTCGGTTCCTATGAAAGTTAGGGAACGTATGTAAGTCTAAGGGACCTCAATTCCGCCAGTGTGAGCAACTGAATATACTTGATCGATTTTGAGCAATAAAAAAGTTAAAAAAACTATTTAGTAACACCCTGTATATATTTTTTTCATTTTGGTATCCCTTGTAATTCTATTTAAAATGATACTGCACCTGATGGGACTAACACTTATCATTTCAAAGATATGACCCTTAATAACTTAAAATTTCGCAAAGTGTCGCCATGGTAACCGACATTCAACAATCATACTATATACATGTAAGACCTACATAATAGCTTATATATGCAAAGTTAAAGGAACAATTATTTTACGTTGTATGAGACATAGACTGTGCTTTTGCAATTGAATAAATGTAGTTATCAGTGGCGGGTGCACATTATAATTTTCGGAGGGGTTCAAAATGATTATTTTATTGAGAAATTTAGTTTTAAAATTAGAAGATTGAAGAGCGCGACGTTGCCACATTAAAATTTTTACAAAGTTTTTGTTATATTTCAGGAACTATAAAAGATAGGATACTTGAATAAACTTTATTCTATAGGCCACAAACAGCTCGTTCAATTTTGTTTGAAACATTTTTTTCTAAAATTACAAACTAACATATAACAGGCTGTTTTTTGTTTTGTACACTTTGCGATCGACTTCTTGAAGCCGGCTATTGTCTTACATTAAATATCTCGGTTCCTATGAAAAAATAAAACATGGGGACAAGTGTAAGTCCCAGCGACCTCAATTTTACGCAAAGCGTACACGAAGAAAAAGTGACTCAAAAGCGGTAGTGGGGAAAACTTAAATCAAAAACGGAAGCATATCGCGCCAAAGCGAACAAATTCATAAGACCAAGGCAATCTGGCGGTCTGGCGCTAGATTGCTCTTTTAGAAATTAGCAGAAAAGAGTCAAGAGGGGGTCGTAGGCCATGCCAAACCGGACAGCGCAGTTATCCACGCAGTAGGCAAATACGGAGCAAATGTGAGTCAAGAGCGGCCATAGGCCGCGGCAAAGCGGACAGCGAAGGTGCCCGCTCCGTAGGCAAATATGGGGACCGAGGAATTCATGAGTTGGCAGCGGATTTATGGATTAGACTAATGTTCTTTACTTTACCATAAACACTATTGTGCTAATAGAATTTAATAGACGACTTAAAAAGTAACAGTCAAAACTAAAAGGTTCAACTTTTATTTTATGCAGTACGTAGGATAGGATATCCAGTATATGAAAGATGGGGTGGCGATCACGCCCACGAATTTATATATATATATATATAGCTAACTATATATATATAAAGCTAAACCCGGCCACGCTTCGCTTCGCTGTGGCTTAGTCTGATATGAAATGAACCTCAGCCTGATATCAAATGGCCAGCGACATGGCCTAATTGGCGCGACCAGCGATATTCATAACAAAACTTCAAGAATATGTGTTCCCACACATACATCCATACATTGT